>WUAP02122805.1:0-15762 GCA_015163945.2 Stichodactyla helianthus | reverse complement strand
TAGCGTGGTCCCGTGTAAACGGAAGGCCTAAAAGTACAACTTTTTGAACTGTCAAAAATTCGTCCGGTACCGTGTAACCCCGGCCTCATTCTATGGTGCTATTTGCGGTCGAACTATGACGTAATCTGTTACGTAAAATGCTAACCAGATGTTGATTGGCTGACTCGTTAAACAAAACAAGATGTAAATGGCATTTTCTCCGGAGCTAAAAACATATTTGAAGACTAGATCGCCTAGCATCATATGATTGAAATGTGGACAAATTTTGTAAACAAACTTAGTATGTGAAGAAGCAGATATAGCCTGATTTAGAGTACCTCTTAAATAAGGATACATAGCTTGTTATCATTGCCCTTGAAAACTATTATTGTCTCCATGCAAAAGTGCCCTCAAACACGTCGGGCCAGAATGGGTCAAGAATGTTTCATTTGGTTTTACCTATTTGGCATTTAATCGAATTTTCTTGAAACTTGGCACAGTTAAAGAGCTCATCAAATTTGAAAACTTGCTTGTTTTATTTTTCTGATTTTCGACGTTTTTGGCGGGAAAATTTTTATTTTGCTCAATTGATAATTTTTTCATATGCATTTGAAAAAACGGCGTGAGAGGATTTCAAAATGGCAAAAAAAATTCAACTACGATAAAGGAATCAAAAGATATGATTTTATGAATATTCATTTTGTTTCTATTTCTTGATAGATTTTAAAAGATTTTCAACGAATTCTCTTGTTATGTCAACATGGCGGCCATGTTTTATGTTATTCTATTCTCTATAGAAAATGGTTGCCAACCACTTATACTGACTAGTTTTGAATCTTGTTGAGACATTACCACTTTATAAACAAATATTAATCTATTAGTTTTTCCACATCTTATGTTATATTTGAGTATTCTCATAATTATCAGTGGTTTTGATCAATCAAGCGTCTGTCGTACCATTAGGAGGGTTGGGTTTCGAATCCCTCAGATTGTCTTGCCAAAACTAGTGTTCAGCTATTTTTTCAAAAAATGGTCATTAAAAGAAGCACTTTTAGTTCTTGTCATTTGCATCATCTGTCCATAAGATGGTTTTGGAATGACTTATGTCCTATCGCAAGATTTATTTAGTGATGACAGACTTTTATTTTCAATAGCTGTATAACAAGAGTAAAAGCTAAGCCTTTTTGCTCTTATTAAATCACACAAATACTGTTCAATTTTGTACAGTAAGAATCCTAGGAGACATATCTATTCTTTTCAAGGTGTTAATTATACTTTTTACACTTCTTATTTTGTTTTAAGTTCCGTGAATAGATGAAAGGACTCTTAAAGCCATAAAATAATTACAAAGTAAACAAAAACAATTAATAAAGGAATATTTTAAATACGTCAATGTACAATAAACTGGTTTTGAATTATTCGAAAACAAAAAAAGCTCTCAATAGACCTAATGGCTTGAAAGGTTTGCATTGACAAGCCTCTTGTGAAGACTGTTGTTTGTAACACGGCTAGTGGCTGTGATAGGAGCTAAGGTTCCCAAATTCTTGGATTCCCAGGGCCAGCCTTATAGGTTAGGCAAACTCTATCACAAGAGATGAATTCTACTTATTTCCTAATTTATGTGTATCGCAACTCTTTTTCCTTGTGAGAAATATAAGCAAACTCAAGTCCTTATTTTAATCCTTTTGGGACCCAAATACTAACGATATAGCAAGAGGAAAACGAAAAGAGAGCAGTTATTCCAAATCTCATAATCGTTTTCGTAATTCCTTTTTATTTTGGAGATTCTGCGTGCTTTGTTTAACGGTAAACTAAGTTCAAAAAACAGCTCTGTCATGCCACTAGCTGAAGTAGTTACGAGGGATATATAGAATCAACAACAACAGCAAAGTGTGACGCAGGCAGTAACGAGCTAATGGTCAATAACATTGAAAAACAAAACGCTCTAATTACTGCTAATTATCTTAACGTTTCTTTTATAAATGGCTCACATGGCTGCTTTGTCAGGACTGTTGTATAACAGCACTTGATTTGAAAACTTGATCAAAAAGACCCAAAGACTGATGAAACAAGTTATATTGTACATCGCTGTTCTGCTCAAAAACGTTTTAGCATTTTCGAAAAACAGGCGAATAGGTTGCTTTGCAAATAGACAGGTTTTACTATGACTGAACCCTCAAACTAGTAACAATATATCGCGCGCGCGATGGACGACATAGTATTGGACGGAAGCTAAAGTCTAAGGACAGATGAAAATAATTAACCAACATATCCCTGGCCTGTTCACCATGCAGTTTATGCAAGCCTACCAAGCCTGCTATATCTAAGCCGCTGTCACATCCCTTACCATTAGACAAATAACTTAGTTTATTAAAAATTGACAAACACTCTTTAGTGCCCATTGACACCGAAAATCAACGAATAAACAACTAATTTTCAGTGAAATTTTCCCCAAAACTTTTGTTTTCATTACTGTTATATTCAGTACATATAACAACTAAACCAACTGCGCTTTGGCAAGCCCTCTAGCTTCGAGCTTCACAGCATGTCGCTCGACATAAGCAAGTGGTTTCTTTTTTAGTGGGCTAGTTCGGCTTTGGTTTTAGAAAGCAGAATTAATAGTTCTTTGACACTTCAATTCTCAGTTTTAAATATTGCATGGGTGAACTGCAATTGCTTCTAACACTAACAATTGGAGGCGAATCCGATAACACCTCTCGTAAGTCTTTACTAATCTAAAATATTTTTTCACACTAACTACATAAATTTGGGAAAGAAATCTAGAGAATTTATACCATATACCGTACTCTAATTATGTCTGAATTACAGTACAAGTAAACAAGAAATGTGCTAACGAAAGAGGTTGTTTACATACCACGTACGTGCGATACAACGCAGAGAAAGATTACGACTAACGCTGCAAGGACACGATCAATTTTCGTCATGGTTCTAGGTTGGAATTGCAGATCTTTCTTGTCATTTCTTGCGAGCTTGTTGCAGAGCTCTCATCTACTTCAACTGCATACAAAGTTTAAGAACTAACGTGAATTCTTACTGTCATCGTAGACATTCTTATTTTGTTGTTTGCTTCATGAGTAATAGTCATAAAACTAACTCCTGCAAATTAAATCCATGCTATCTCCCTTGGGAATTGAAGAAAGCTCTAGCTCACGTCGAACAAAGGATTTAGGATTACCAACAAAAAAATTACTCGTCCTTACTCTTATTAAAAAGATAAGGTTTTGATAATGTCAGCTGTCATAGTAGGTAGGGAAATCAGGTAGGTAGGTAGGGAAATTTTTAAACTGTTGTGAAACTTCGGGTTAACTTTACCGAAGCTCCCTTCCTATACCGTGTATCCATGGTAACCTAGGTAGAAAATCCAACCGATTTCATTTAATTTTTTTTTATATGAAGAATACATTGGCGCGTCAATCATTTTAAACATTGAATGCTAAAAACAGTACGAAAATCTTTTGAAATCAATTTCTGCCACTCAAATGCAGATGATAGGGGTGAGTACATTATCAAAATGATAAAAAGGAAAGTATTCTTTTCAAAGGAATTTTCTTTATGTTTTTAATGCGAAACTTACTTGATTTTACTGACCTTTGTAGTATAGGATATTCATTTTTGTCACTTATATTTTATAGGAAAATTCATTGGAGGACGAGGGAATTCCACGTTCAATTTCGCGAGAAAAACGATATCGCTCGACGTGCGATATCGTTATTTCGAGTGAAATTGAACGTGGAATTCCCGAGTCAGGAAATTAATTTTCCTTGACTCTCATAGTGTCTAAATATACATGAAAAATTTACTCGATTTTGATTGGCTAAAACCAGTGCAGTTTAAGCGTAACACCAGTGCAAAAATCTGTAATATACCAGTGCAAAAATCTGTAATACCAGTGCATACCAGTGCAGATTACAAATCCTGCGATTCTGATTAAATTAAACTAATAAAACAATAGAAAGTAGCGACAGCCAATCAGATTATAGCAGTTGCCATAGCAACATAACAGGCTTTCTCTCTGGAAGTTGTCAAGAAATTCCAAATGGCGGAATCAGTTTTAAACAAGCATAAATGGTTGAAAATTCCAACAGGAGGCTTCGATGCTTGTTATTTGGGAGTTAACAAAGGAAAGAAAACATGAGTAGGGCTATTTTTGCAGCTGTTAAAGTCACTTGACACGAAAGTTAAGGCCGGAGAAAAAGACAAAAAACCAGAGCTTTCGGCTACTTTATCCGTAAAAAGGTAAATAAGGTAATAATATTGTATAATAATGAAAGTAACTGTATTCAACTTTCCTTTGAGCTACCACGTATAGAGGATATTTAATGATTTATGTACGTTTTGCAGAATTTTCACATAAAAAGCTAAACTATTTAAGCTTATAAGTTTTTACAAAGAATGTCAAATAGTTGAAGTTTTGAAGATAAATAAATGATTTCTAAACATGTTTTTAACTCTCTAAAGATCAAAACTAATCTTTGTTCTTCTTCTTTTTGTTCCTAATATAAATCCTTTGTAAATATTATATCAGTTGTTTCGTGAACGATTTTTGACAAATCGTAAAACAAACCAGTTCCTCTTCACGTGCACATCTGCCAACACTTGTTGTTTTTGCTTGCTTTTATTTGATTTAAATACATTATTGTACATTATTACTAAGTAATCACATGGTTTCTCGTTCAATTTGGGATAATTCACACTCGTGTGTTTTTCAAAGAGCTGAAACTGCACTCGACCTACGGTCTCTTGCAATTTCAACTTTTTGAAAAACACACTCGTGCGAATTAATCCCAAATTGAACTCGAAACCGTGTGTGATTACCTATACTAATAATAACATCGTAAGATTCTATCAAAAATATACTAACTCTTCCGTTAACTGAAACTAAAGCGCGCATGCAAGATGACGCCAGTAGAAACGCGCATAAAAATCAAACGTTCAGGAAGGTTCTGAAAAACTTTTTTTTTTTTTTTTTTTGTGACTTCGTGGCTAGTTTTTGGTGTGCGCGCGTTTGGTTGTTTGTTTGCTTTTTTATTCGTTTTATTCGTTTAGTTTGCTTGGCCGTTCTTCGACAATAGTTCGTTCGCTCTCTTTTTCTTTCATTTTCCATTCATTGGGCTATCCCTCTATCCAAGAGTTGGTTCGTAAGTTTGCTGGTTTGTTCTTTACTGAACTTGTTCTTTATGCGGCATAGTTCAGAGTTTATTTCAAAATTTCAACCATAAAATTTTGCTAATTTGAATCTACGAGTAAACGTTTACTGAGATCAGGGGGGTCGACTGTCTCTTCACAGATCCTGTGATAAAGTAAATCCTTCATTACTTTAAGGCAGATGTACCACAGTTTATAACATATTACTTGATTCTGATTGGTCAGTCAAGGAGGACCGTATTATACTTCATTGGCTTCCATTTATTCATCGTTTAAATTGGCCCTTATGTTATAAACAAGCAGTCGTGTAGTTTCTCGTAAAATTAAGGATTTGCCAAAACTTTGAAAACACGATCGAGTCCCGGGGTCGAGTGAAATAAATCTTTAATTCTACTCGGCCCTATGCTATTACCTATACTACTTAGACCGGTGACGTCGCCTAAATACTTATCTGAATTAGATAAATTTATCTAATTGTTACACACTAAGGGTCTTACTCCGGGAGCAGGCTCCAGGGACATTTGTTCCTTCGTGTGACCAAAGATTTTATAAAGGTTGTAGCGAAAGCCAAATTTTGGCCCCCGGCTCACGCTCCCTGATATTGAACTGGTTAAATATCAGTGAGCATGACCATACCATGCAGCAAGCTCCTGCAGCATGCTCTCTCGTGTCTACCAGTTGCGCAAAATGACCCGGGAGCATGACCCTGGAGCAAAATTGTGACCGGAAAGCTAAGATGGGTTTCCTGTGTACAAGAGGAAGCAGTCGCGTGACGTGACGTCATTACGTCAAGGAAGAAGAAAGATGGCGGACAGACCGGAGCGTTATTGTATTTGTAGAAAACCTTACGATAGCTCACAATTCATGATTGCCTGTGACTCTTGTGGAGAATGGTTCCATGGAAGGTAGCAATACTAATATCTTAGTATCTATTCAGTTCTGTACTTTTTAATCGGAGTATTTGTCGATGTTTTTCAGTTGTGTAGGAATACAAGAACACCAAGCTTCAGACATCGAGAGATATCATTGTCCAAATTGTAGCTCTGTTCACGGACCTCTAACCCGTGAGTAGATCTAAATACTTTCCTCTTCCCTCTTTTATGTTAGTGTGACCTTTTTTCATTGATGTGGTAAAGCGATCCGTTGAAAATATTCGATTATTTTAGACTACAATCCGAGGTAAGAATTAGTGTTTACACTCAACCTAACGCCAAGCGATTGTTGATCAAATTAGCGGTTGAAAATGAACAGATTGATCGAAATTAAACCCTTGTATTCGATGAACCTTTTTCTTTTCGCTTTAATATAGCCTTACGTTTGCTGTGTCCATAAACTATGTCTTATTAGCCTGAGAATCACGACTTACAAACTATCAATCCACTACAGCTGTGATGTCGAAATTTCTTCGTGTTTTCCAAGAAATCTTTTCTTCTCAGTTCAATAAGCACCGGAATTTTTGAGCGTTTTAAACGTGACCTACACCAAAACACCTGATCCCATGCACTTGCTCTTACGAATAACATTTATTTGACATTTCTAAACGCTTAAATAGAAATTCCTCACTTGATCTTGCGGTATTTTCTTTAGAAAACCACGACAAAAACATGTGCTTCTATCACATTATCGTTTCTTTAAAACAAACACAGATTTAAATTTCAATAATAAAAAAGAAACAAAAAGTAATAATGTTCTCGGGTCGAATTAGTTCCAGCATCAAATTCA
Source organism: Stichodactyla helianthus (assembly GCA_015163945.2). NCBI lineage: Eukaryota > Metazoa > Cnidaria > Anthozoa > Actiniaria > Stichodactylidae > Stichodactyla > Stichodactyla helianthus. Next base: position 8,895 of record WUAP02122805.1, on the reverse strand, counting down.
TTTTTTTTCTGGATTCTTTTAGTTTTAATTTTTTTTCGAAACATGATCTTTCTTTCGTTTAAAGTTTTTTACGAACTCGTGGACCAAGTTTTTCGAAAAATATTCTTCTTTTATCTCTTACTTAGCGCGAATCCATTCTTTGCTCAAGGTCAAGAAATATAAATTTTAGTCCATAATAGATATGCTTTCCTATTTCGACCAAAACTGAGATAAAAACGAGAAAAATAGAATTTAATCGGCATTGAAATTAAAAGTCACAATGTTTGATTTCGTAGACCAGTGTCCATTTCTGATTATCTCTTGAGATCGACTACACATGGTATAAAATTTGTTTGTTTGCCCAAATGGTTATAATTAGATTAAAATCAAAATTTATGCAAAAAACGTGTATAGAAATGACGATTTCAATATTACACATCTTCGTTTTATATCAAAAGTAAGTTCAATGTTATTCAAAGTTTTCTACATGAAGGTCATGTTTGCCTATGGATATATGAATGATTATGGAAAAAAACCTGTATTTCATACTGTAATTTGATATTAGATTAACAATTTATTATATGTTTTAATTTGTTTTTACTTTTATGGTTTTTATTTTAGTAAAGAAAAGAAGAAATTGGCACAGACATGATTATAGTGAGATTGACGATGGCTCAAAGGTAGGCTGACTAACATTCCATAAGGGTTTTTTCCTAGAGCTCATGAAGTAATTACAACTGAGGGGGATACCCCATCTTTAAGTGGGAATCTGGAAGCATTTAAAAAGCAACCCCCAAGAGACAACCACACATTAAATAAATTATGTTTGAAAGAACATTTTTATATTATTTTTTCCTCAAAGGTATCATAGAACAAAAGAATATCAAATTTGTGGTATTTCAATTACAAAAGCAATGGAAGGTTATTTTATTAAAAAAAGAAAGTACTTCCTTCAATAGCCAAACAAGTTTTGTGTCAAAACTTTTCAAAAGCTATGGGCTAAGAAGAACTTAGAAAAACCTATGATAAATAAGCATCCTTTTTACCCCAGGAATTAATTTAATTTAATTTAATTTAATCATTAATTAAATCATATAATATCCGTTGCAAAACCCTATTTGTTTTAGACTAAAGGCTTGGAAACATGATAGAATGTTGACTACAGCATTGCTGAGCAATGGGGAAATAGCACTGTGTGTCCACCTCTGCAGCTGTTGCATGAGATATAGCTGGGGCCATCACAGAAGTAGATAAACAAGTTCTACTTTTACAGGTGGACACACAATAGCTGTTACTACAGATACATGTAGATGAGATGCAAATGAACCATTAAGCATTGTATTGACATGATAGCCTCACTTGAATGATTCTTAAAACAAAATATTATCTCATTGTGGGCTCAGCTGTAATTATAGTAGCTATTTCTCTGTTGCAAGCAATGTCATAAGGAATGGGAATGTTGTATTTTGTGTCAAAGCCTTTAATGTGTTTTGTATAAATCACAGGCGGTGCAGACAGGAACTGTATTATTCATCAATAATCTCAAAAACAAAAAGTTTGCAAGGTAACTAAAAATATTTGTAAAAATATTTTCTTATATTCAAAGACTATAATGACAGTATTAAAGTTGTATTTGACCATTTTATCTGACATATAAATTTTTATGCCTTTTTCCAGCTCCAAAGATATTCTTGTCAAAGTTCAAGGCAAAGATTTAACCCTTGAATACTTTGAGAAGAATGGATTTTCAAAGCCACTTTGTATTGACAAGAAAGATGGTCTTGGTCTTGTGGTGCCCCCTGAAGATTTTAGTGTTTTGGATGTTGAAAAATATATTGGTAAATATGTACTTATTGTTTAATGATCACAGTTATGTGCAAGAAAAGTTCAAAGTTGCACCTGGCTGCTGGCAATAGGTGGCAATTTTAACAGGCTGGTTTACCAACAATTTGTTGATCAAAAAATGAAATATTCTATGTAAGTTATTTCTAAGAGTGTCTGAAAAGTCAAGCCTTGAAGAAAAGCCAACAAAATCTTGCAGTATCAAACTGAAAAGTTATTTTGAGCCCTACAATGTAATGCAAATCATTATAGTCTTCTCTTTTTTGCAACCCACACAGTCATATAGATTTAGATAACTCAAGGCAATTTTACTTAGGACTGAATTCTGTTCAACAGGCATATTCATGAAATTTGATGCAGTTGCAAGGGTGATTAATGGCACACTAAAATACTAGATATTTGCAAGTTGTCAAGATCATGGAAACTAACAAAAACTATAATTACCTTTATTGATTATAATATTTTAACTTATCCTTAGGGTCAATGAAGGAGCTGGATGTCATTGATGTTAACAAACAGGTATTTAAACATTTGTAATGCTTAAAAAATGAGGTATGAAGCATAACTGTGTATTAATAATATTTTCAATCCATTAAATGTTTTTTAATAACAGGAGGACATTAAGATGTTTATGAGAGAATGGACAGAGTATTACATGAACCCAATAAGAAAGAAAACGCTGAACGTCATTAGCCTTGAATTCTCCAAGACAGGGTAAGTAATGATACATGTAGTGTGTCAGGTATGACATAGTTATAGGGGAAAGAGAATTTTCTCTTAGAAAATGGGTCTTGGATTTTTCAGATAACCCAAAACTTAGATTCACTGGTCTCACTTTTTAATTTTTTGATATCCAGGTTGTCGTCACTGGTTCAAATTCCTACAGTTGTTCGTGATATGGACTGGGTAAACCATGTCTGGCCATCAGACTTACCAGAAGACAGGTAAAGAAATTTTATCATCAGATAAAGGTTTCCAATCACTTAGTCCAGTGCCATTCCAAAGAATGCAATAGACCAAAATCCAATTGGGTGTAATATTCTCCCATTTCAGACCATGTGTCATTCCCTTTAGAAATTATGCAATTCTTTGTCTGAGCTTCATCTACATTAACATATCTTCTCAAGCACTACCAAGAAACAAAGAAACAATAACCAAGGGAATGACAATGCAAATGCTCCAAAGTGGATTCGGTCAATTGAGTATGATTTTTGGTTGATAGTGCAAAACCATGGCACACTATCATTTACTCTGCATTAATTTTGTATTAAGATCCAAAATGGAAAATTACCATTACTGTAAGTTAAATCATGTTGATTATCATCTATTACAGCCCACATAAAAGACCTTTTGTTCAAAAGTACTGCTTGATGAGTGTCAAAAATTGCTACACTGATTTCCATGTGGATTTTGGTGGTACGTCTGTCTGGTACCATGTCTTGAGGGTAAGTGAAGTATGCCACTACAGTATAATATTCTGCCTTTAAGTTCGTATATCTTCATATATATACATGTATTACTGTGATATGCATGGCATGGGACATGCAGCCATCATGAGTAGTTGTTTTGTGCATTGTACCTTTAGACAGACTTAGCAAAGACATTGAACGTAACCTTGAGAAAATGATGCTAGCACATTCTTTTTTGTGAGCATGCTGTCATCATCTGTGCTTATGTCAGGACATAATAACAGGACACTTTTTGTAGCTTTTTCGCAATCTGATGAGGATGAGAACATAGAAAATAATGGGATTTGCAAGAAAAAGAATGCACTAGCTCCTCTTCAGGTTGTGTCATCTTTGTTACAAGTAAATCATTCTGTATATTGCTGCCATGTATCTTAACACTTGGAAAGAATCCCATCTAACAAAATGTGATTGTTTTAGGGTGAGAAAATCTTTTATTTTGTGGAGCCAACTCCAGCCAATCTAGAGCAGTACCATAAATGGGTTATATCACCCAGTCAAAGTGAGGTATTCTTTGGTAACATGGTCAGTAAATGTTACAAAGTGGTCCTCAAGCAAGGACAGACACTCTTCATCCCAACAGGTAGAATTAATTACTATTTTACTGCTTCATTGTTTGATTGGTTTACATGTAGAAAGATTTCACATAATTCACCATTCTAGCACTTAAGCATGATAAAAGTTTAGAGTCGCACCCCCGTCAACTGGTCAGCTGACAAACAGTCAACAGTTGGTTGTTTGTTGGCCATTATCCAACTGATAATCCACCAACAAATGGCTGACAGGTTTAAACCATAAACCACCATTAAATGGCCAACAAACAAATAATTGACTGTCCACTGTTTGTCAGCTGACAAGTTGAGGAGGGAGTACACTACTACACTACACTATTACCCATTAGCACTGAGGGATTAGCCAAGGTTGAGCAACCAATCAACATTGATCAGACAATCAATCACCTATTAGAAGGATCTTATTGCTCTGTATGGTGTCATTCTCAACCTCGTTGGTATCTTTAAGCATATACGGCAGGCTCTCTTTATCAGTAGAAAAGGCAGTTTATGTAACTATCTTAGTTCAGTGGCGAGGTGAGGTATTTTCAGATCTCCTAATTACTGAGTTAATTACTCAACAGGTTGGATCCATGGGGTTTTCACTCCAACAGATTCCTTAGTTTTTGGTGGAAACTTTCTTCATTCGTTTAACATTGGACTTCAATTAGAGTATGTAAAATTTATGATGTCATTTTAAAGAGTTTGAGTTTGCACACCCTCAAACCATGCAGTGAGTGTGTACAGTCATGTACAAAGTTACATCAGTATATTTACAAAGAAAATGCCATTTCTTCCTACTGCAGGATTTATGATTTAGAAATAAAGCTGAAGACTCCAACTAAATTTCAGCATCCATTTTATGAGACTGTGAATTGGTATGCTGCTATCTACTTGCTGGACAAGTTAAAAGGTAAGAAATCAGCATGCAGAGACAATTGCACATGATGCTCTTCTAATTCAAACCAACTTCTGGGAATAAGAGATTCTTTGTTTGAGTTTTATCCACATTGATCTAGCAATACTGGTGCAGGGACCATGGAGCACCTTCGAAAGTGGGGTCTAAGTTTTGAAAGGGATTGTGGAGCACCTTTGAAAGTGTTATAATCAAGGTAGATTTGGAAAAAAAGTGGGGGGGTGCTGTAGCACCCCAAGCCCCTCCCTCTTTGTGGTCCCTGTAGTGAACAAAGAAATTAGTTTAAAGAAAGTTTATCATCAAATTATTTTGAATCAATTTTATAAATTTTTATAATTGCTAGGAATTCTTGAGAATGGAAGCAAAGTACCACAATATTTAATAAAGGGATTACGAGCTCTGACTGACAAATTGAAGGAATGGAGCACTAAAGGAGAGGTAAATGTCAGACTGCTACATTGAGCCTAAGGGCTTTCCCACAACCCATGAATGACATCAGGATATGTAGCCAAACCAATGCTCCTATTCAACCCTAAGCCAAACCTGACTGAATAGAAGGGGCAAGAAGGGCTACACAGCATATCAGGGTCACAACCTTCATTGTGTGGAATATATCATATTTTGCAGCTATATACATGCAACTTAAATATTTGGATCTATCTTGTTTGTAGGAATTCATGAAACATCACAAGTTCTTTATTCCTGATGGTGTTCAGCCTGGAAAGCTCATTCGGTCACTCAACAAAGAATTAAAGAAAGCAGAGGTTAGGAAATTGTTACTCTACATCATAAAGTTGCAACTGAGTTTAGCATATAGCATATAATTTTAAGGATTCTTTTATTTTTTGTTAATGCTTCAAGCAATGCCTTGCCTGTTTTAGCTACGTGTGGGACCTGCCATCCAACCATGTAATATTCTACAAGCTAACCTTTTCAATTCTGTGTATTTTATGTGCACAGAAATCAAAGACATCAAGGCCATCAACACCAAAAGTAGATGACTTTTCTAGGAATACTACAAAGCCAGCACCTTCTGTTACAATAGATGCTGGCAACAAAATAACAATTAAAAATCTAGCTTTTGACAATCAAGGTTCATCAAAAAGAACATCAAAGAAAGATCAGAACTCTAACGAAGAGAAAGGATATTCCTGCCAAGTTGATGAATCTAAGCCAATTATACGAATAGTGAATCCTGGAGGTGTCCAGGGGGATTCCCTGGATACTCAAGGGGATTCCCATACAGGATATCAGGGGGATTCCCTATCCAAGAGCATGCCTTCACTTAAATTAAAAATCCCTAGAAGACAAGAAAGCATGGAGAAACTAGACACCAACTTGAGTGCTTCAGGAGATTCAACTTTTAAACTGGTTGTATCAAATGGAAAAATAATAAGGTACCTATAGCATTTTTCATTAATTTTGCAATTTTTCTCAGAATTGTCTTGTTGAGTTTCAGTGCAAGGAAGAGTTGTTAATAATCATGAATAAAACAAAATTTTTCAGCGTGACATGCAAAAGTATACCACTTTTAATGTATTCACATACTTTTATGCATGGGATTTTTGCTGCCAATCAAGCTTTCAAATGCATTTTATTGCAGGAAAAACCAGACAACTTCTAATTGAAATATGTTAGTTTAATGTCCAAAAGCTCATTTAAAAAAGCTGATTTTGAATCTAGATTCCATTTAGATTATTAACGTTTGTTGTAATGGAATATGCAAATTTTGCATTTTTGTAAAGTACATGTATATTCAGTATAGAAGTATCAATTTTTGAAGTCATTATGAAGTCATATCAAAAATTGTCCAGATCATTTAATACAAAAGTTTTTGTTATTTTTGTAGAAATGAGTAAAATGTTTTGCTTTGTAATACATCCAATAGACCGATTCCAAAAGTCTCATAATCGTATGGCAGCATAAACAACTCAAGCCTCATAATGATGCAATAAAACAATACATCGTCATTGTTCTATCATCATCATTATGAGGCTTGAATTGTTTATGCATAAGATTATTTGAGACTTTTGGAATTGGTCTATACGTAAAACAAATAAACTAGACTCTGAAACTTCTCACAGATCTTGTACCCCAGAAAGATGTTATGCATTCTTTCTTGACAGATAATTATTTCCTTTCAGTAATGCTCATTCTTCAGTTGAAAGTAGTAGCACCAGTAGTAAATATTTCCAGCCTTTGGTGGGTGACAGCATGGATCCTGAAGGTCAATATTCATGTACAACAACAAATAAAGAACCACTGAAGCTTAAACTATCAAGTATGTGAACTTACATGTTATGCTTCTGATACTATGTAACATGCTCATGTTTTCCTATGAAATGATCACAAGATTATATTTATTTATTTTGTTTATTTTGTATTTATTTTGTTTATTTTGCATTTATTCATTCATTCATTTTTCATTCATTTAGTCATTTACTTAGTTATTCATTAACTTATATATTTTTTCAGTGATGGCAGGTGGTTTTCTGCTCCCCAAATTCTTTTAAGCATAACATATTTCATTCATTTAGTCATCCATTCATTGAGTCATTTAATATTTTTTCTTTTATTTATTTTCAGTGAGTACAAGTGGTTTCCCAGCTCCTCAAGACAACCAGATTTTTCCTAATGACAGTGATTTAGATCTGTCAGACGATGAGTTTGGCTTCAGTTTTGGTGGAACACCTCATTTAATGAACATGCCTGGTAGAACAGAAACAACCCAAGGACTTCAAAGTACTAGTACAGAATCACGGTTACCACAACCTGTAGCTCACCTGGATACATGTACTAAGGACAGAGATTTCAAGTATGAACCTTACGAAATTGGACTGGTTTTGCCTATTGCTGTCCTTCCTTAAGTTTCATTCCTTTCTCTTTTGTTATGAACCTTATAAACAGTTAGATTTAGATTATATGTAATATTATTGTGGTATATTGTGGGAATATTCCCACAACATTAGACTATAAAAGGTACTGATTCAATTTAAAAAGAACTTGTGATGGAGGACCATCGTTTACTTCTCTGGCACAGCTGGTCCCTTTGCTCAACAAATTGGTTGAGAACCCGGGTATATTCCAATGATATACTACAGTTATTACATATAATCTACATTAACATGATAAAAGAGAATCACAAAGATTGATATAGAAAGATATAGTAAACTAAACTATAAAATATTTTGTAGAGTATAAAGCTATTTTAAGGTATCCCTTTTGGTCATAAAACTATTGTTAATAGGGTTCACAACACTTTCATCCCATTCCTTTCTTCTCCTTTTCTTTTCATCTCTTTTCCCTTTCATTTCTTTTCCCTTTCATTTCTTTTATTTCCTTCCTCTCAGAACTTTATTTTGATTTCATTTACTTTCTCTTTTTTTTTTCCTCACTCATTTCCTCTTTTTCTAGCTTTTTCTGCTTGATGTTTTTCTACCTTCTTCCTACTCTCATTTCGTTCATTCTTATGTCTCTCAAGTTCACTACTGTATAATTTTGGTTCTGTTGCACAGGGCAGAGATAGAAGCTGCAAAGACTCTACTCTTTGGCTTCAGTAGTTTAGCAGATTCCAATATACAAAACTCCCTCGATTCTTCTCCAGTGAAAAAAACAACCCTTCAGATTTCTAGAAGCAACCAGAAATCCAAACTGAACTCCAAAAGACCCTACAGTGAAAGTGAAGATGAGAGTAGTGAAGAAGATCTGGGCTTTGGAGATTCCGATTATTTCAAAGATAAAAAATTCGGTAGGTTTTGTCATCGGTTAGAAGAAACAAATATATTCAACGTTATTAACGTTGTCCACCGAAAAAAAGACATTTAGACTACAAGAAAAGTCACGTGATTTATTTATTTATATTTTTGATAATTTATTTCAAATTTACCCTGTAGTGTTATTAGTAGTTAACAGGGAATAATAAATATAAACTCTACGTACACGATGGTTTCTATTAACAAGTATTTAGAGCGAGATTTTAGGTATCACGTGACAGAACTTTAGTCTAAATGACATTGACTGTATATAGATTTGAGTGTGTATATAGAGGATATTACACGGCGCCACGAAGATATGAAGTTTATCTTCGAGTGGTGAAATATTGTTTTCAACACGAGAAGATAAACTTCATATCTTCAAGACA
>WUAP02122804.1:0-32263 GCA_015163945.2 Stichodactyla helianthus | reverse complement strand
AATATGGCTGTCTCAGATACTCTTTTAATTCTATTTTATTCATTGCAAAAAATTGGTATGCTTATCTTTAAACACATCCTTTGCAAGTTTATTGCATTTCTGGAATTCACATCGAAGGGTGTGAGTCTGATAACATTGGCTATAATCAGCATTGAGCGATACAGAGCGACAAGACAAACTGCACTGAGAGTGCGTCCCTACTCACTGACGCAACGATTGGTTGGAATCTTATCGTCGTGGATTTTTTCCACGGCTTCTAGCTCTTTTGTTTGCTATACCTATGAAGTATATTTGCTAAATGACTCGTACGTTTGCAGTTTCAATTTTAGGGTTATTAATATTGCAGTTAACGTTCTTGCAATCATTTTGTATTCTTCTGTCGTTTCAACATTTTGTTTTATTCTGTTGCTGAGCATTTTGACGTCGTTACGACTGAAAAGACCGTGTGTGATTGAAGGAAATCTTCCCGATGCTCAAAGACGAGTACGAGCGAAACGGATTGGTAACGCAGTGAAGATGGTGATGTGTTCCGTGCTTCTTTATTGCTTTTGCTATTCTCCACACCTTTTCTGGACCGCTTTTTTCATCAACGTGCCTCACGATGGTTCGTATCTGAAAACCTTTGGTCTTGGTTGCAACTTGGAGTTGATTAAGTTCACATCTGACTTTATAATGTTTTTAAACTCTTGTTTAAGTCCTTATGTGCATATAAGATTTCTTCGCTTGACTTCCGAGAGGCAGCCAAGAAAATATTATGTTCGAAATAGCTTATTGAGGCAACATCACTATTCTGACTTAGAAGTACAAACCTAATTTCTATGTTTTACTAAGATTGTTTCTGTCAGGGTGGTGGAAGAAACTATTGACAGTGGAATGCTTTGAATCAACATTTGATGTGACTATAAGCAATCGTTAATGGTTTTAAGCACTTTTTATTGCTATTTAATATTTAAACTTTGTAAGCTGAACAAATCGGAGGGTGCCATTGGCTAAAATCAATCAAGTGATTTCGTGAGGAAGAAAATGCACGCGCGTGCCTTACAGAATTTAGGACTGGGAACCCTCAAGTATGTTGGCAAGAGCTAGATGAAAACGTGTAGAGGAAAACAACCGCTTTTACTTCTTTTTTTTTTTTTAACCGAAGTGTAACAGAAATAGCTCTAAGAACAGGAAGAGACAAGCAAAGCATCTATGGATTGTTTGGAAGGACTTGAAAAAATCATGACGTCTGCACCAAATTTAAACAGTTAAAAGTTTCCAACGGAAAGCAATATTCTAAAGGAAGAAGAACAATACAGGAGCGAAACTTCCTAGAGAATCAATAGAACATTGTAGTGTAGTTCAGTTAAGGAGATGGCTACTGAGCAGAGGAGCAAAAACGTCAGGCAAAAAGGCTGTCTTTTAAAAATTTTATTTGAAAAAATTTATTTAAAAATAATTGCCACAGGTAAAACCACACATAACTAGAAAAAAACCCCAAATACAATCAAAGAAGAAAAGAGAAAAAAGGGAGAAAAGGGAAAACGAATAAAAAAGAAGAAGAAGAAGAAGATAAAGAACTAAAAATGTGACCTTTTCAGGATTCGAACCCGGGTCTGCCACGGTAATTTATTCAAAAATACTGTGAACACACTAACCATACCCCCGACACATTCCCTTGAAAGCTGAGGCGCAGTATGGATTTCGGAGCTTGACCGGCGATTAAGTGCCGTTCTGTCATCTTAGGCCCAGGTCAAATGTGGAACTTCACATGTGACCAGAAGCGATTTTGGAATATCGTTGTAAATTGGGATTCCTGTGTTGTGACGTAATTGAAATCGGAGAAGAGACGTGATCTTGGGAATGTACGTGGGAAGCGAGTGAGAACAGTGATTAAAAGAGAGTTAGAAGAGTGATTAAAACTACAAGAAGTCCAAATATATCATAGTGATTTATCGTATTGAATAAACTTCAGTACACATGAGCCGAACTCATTGAAAAAAATGGTTAATAAGGCGGTCTTCTTTGATGTCATTAGGTTCGGCTCGTGAAGTTCGACGTTTGACATGAGCCTAAGGGGTTACAAGATCTTTGCCGAAATTCATCAGGGGAGAGGCTGGCCGGCCCCCAGACAACATACGGCCAACCCCTTGTTCTAACCACGGTTCACGTCGATTTGAAAGAGAAAAATAACCTAGTCTTTGTGGTGTATTGTTTTCGCATGCATTGTTGCGCTAATTCTTTAAAAACGATAGACCAGTTGTCAAATGCGTTGTGCATTCAAGACAGTGAGTGAAGCCAGATTGGGCTGGGTTAGTACTCCGATGTGTGACCAGCCATAGCTGCCTGGTTAAGTTTGGATTTTTTTTTTTTGCCATCGATTTTATGTTTCTTTCTTTGAAAAAAAAAGAGAGTTTGTTCTTATTGATCCTGAGCATCTAGCTTAGTATTTTGAACAACAGTCGTCTATATTCCTTATTTTCCTTTTATTACTCGAAGCAAGAGAAAATGAGGTAAGAGAAAGAATCCCTTGTACTGGGTTCTTTACCCATCATATCAGCCCTTCGTTCTATTTTTAGGTTGGTATTTATTTTAAGAATGGAACAGGATTGGTGGATCGTATGAGGTGAGGTCCGACAGCCAATCACAGAAGTAGGTCTTGTTCTAAAAATAGAACGAAGGGCTGATATGATGGGGTACCAGGGATTCCTTCTCTTCCCTCATTTTCTCTTGCTTGAAGTCCTTGTCCCTCCAAACAGTCCCTAGATGCTTTGCGAACAGAACTCGACTAGAACCTAGTGCCTCCGTTCGTCTAGTCGTGCTTGATACAGGAAAGGTGAAAATGGCTGTCTGACACGCTGTGGTAATCCTACTTTATTGTTTGCAAAAATATTCGTATTCTTATCTTTAAACTTTTGTAGTCAATCATTCCGTATCAGTTTGCGTCCAATATCCTATGTGAATTTATCACATTTCTGAAATTCACATCGAAGGATGTGAGTCTGGTTTCTTGCCATGACTTCAAGCTCCATTATTTTCTATACCGTAGAGACTAGTGAAAACTAGATTAGACTGCGTCGGTGTCTTGAATAAAACAGTTGATAGATATGATAAGCTTGAACACCGTATGAATAGCCCACTTTCGATATTTTGGTTGAGTGATCACACACAAATGCATCTATATCGAGGCTCCGGGGAAACAAAAGAATAACTACGATTATTTCTTTGTTTCCCCGGAGCCTCGCTTCCGTTCTTATTGTGTGTGATCACTCAACCAAAATATCGAAAGTGGGCTATTGGTGGTTGATTTCAAACAACCACCAATTCATACGGTGTTCAAGCTTATCATATCTATCAACTGTTTTCTATACCCATAATCTGTATTTGGTAAATTTGGTAAAATATTTGACATTTTAGCCTAGGAGTCGAGAAAATGCTATATATACACTCTCTGTAGTAAAAACCAATGACTGGGAAACTTTTACTTTTTTGTCTTGTTTGTTCAGTTGTTTGTTTGTTTTTTGGAATACAAGTAACACAAATGGCTTAAAGGACAAAGAGAAAGGCAAAATGGTCCTGCCGACATCTTCAAGGGTTTTTTATGGGTAATTTTAGACAAGATTTTCCAATGTTACAACAACAACGAAAAGGAAAGTTTAAATAATTTATTCCGACATGTTTGAAGGAGTTTCACCGAATCATAAGGGTATTCAACAATATCCCGAATGAAAATATTTGGTTTTCAAGGTATTTTAGATATTGCAATTTAATTTAGATGAATTATTGAACGAGAAATCATCGAAATATATAAAGGTAGACAAACATTCTCTTTTTTGAACTCGATAAGCTTATTTCTGGAAATATTTTGAACGAAAATTGGAATTTCAAAACCTTTGAGCGATTCATGAAGATGCACACATTCCCTATAAATATACCATCAAACCTTCATTCTTGTTTCGTTTTTCATTGTGCGAACCTTTTATTGCCATATAACGTTACGAACTGCCGGACTGTGTTGTGATAATTACACAGAAACCGAATTACATTCACTTCATTGAGCTCGTCTGTTTCCACGTCCAAAAGTGGCTCAGGTTCTTGGGGGAAAAGGGTATTTAACTTTGCAGTTACTATCAATGAGAAGTGATTTCGGGCTCTACCTGAGAACGTGCAGCTGGCAGTTTTTTATTGCGATGAAAATTTCTGTATATTTATATCCGTGGGAATTGGTTTTCTTTAATAGACCTGAGTAATAACAGAAAAACCATTGAAATTTTACTTGGAATTGTCCTTAAGTAATCAATTATAGGCTTCTTCATTAACTATACTGCATAAACCGAAAGGAATTGAATTTTGCAAAGTAACTGAGAAAATAAAAGGAGTTAAGCTGTTTACAAAAGTGATATCACTGGGAAGTGCACCAGCTTGTTCATATAAATAGAATTGATCCATGATCGTCATGTCACTACTGCTTTGACTATGAGACCTTAGAATTCTTGGACACGGACTGTCATTAGAAAAGCAACGCTTTACTTACTGAAGAAAGATAACTAGAAATACTAGAGAGGTTATCTAAGACAAAAAACGATGAATGCTTCTAATATCACCCAAAATTATGATGACTGTGGCGGTGACTCTGACATCATACGAACTGTTAAGGTGATGGCCATAGTGTTGGCTGCAGGATTTGGTATTTTTGGGAACGTGTTTGTAATGATCATCGCTCTCAAGTACACCGAGCGAAAAAACATTCATTACTTGGTCGTCAATATGGCTGTCTCAGACACTCTAGTAATCTTATTTTATTGCTTCCAAAATGTTCCCTTTCTTCTCTTGAAACATGTTTGGTCGATCTTCTCGTATTTTGCTTCCAATATCCTATGTAAGTTTACAAAATTTCTAGAGTTCACATCGAGGGGTGTGAGTCTTATAACTTTGCTGATTATCGGCATTGAACGATACAGAGCCACAAGACTGACTGCACTGAGAGTTCTTCCTTACACACTGTCGCATCGATTGTTTGCAGTCTTATCGTCGTGGTTTCTTGCCATGGCTTCTAGCTCTGTTGCTTGCTATACCTTTGAAGCATATTTGGTGAATGACTCGTATGTTTGCGGTTTGACCCTTGGGATTATTGATATTGTGGTTAAAGTTTTTGCAATTATTTCGTGTTTTTCCGTGGTTGCAACATCTTGTTTCATTGTGTTGCTGAGCATTTTGACATCGTTACGACTGAAAAGACCGCCTGTGATTGAAGGAAATCTTCCCGATGCTCAAAGACGAGTACGAGCGAAACGGATTGGTAACGCAGTGAAAATGGTGATGTGTTCCGTGCTTCTTTACTTCTTTTGCTATTCTCCATTCTTTTTTTGGACCGCTCTTTTGATCAACTTGCCCCACGATGGTTCGTATGTAGACGCCTTTGAACTGGGTTGCAACTTGGAATTGATTAAGTTCACATTTGACTTTATAATCCTGCTAAACTCTTGTTTAAGTCCTTATGTGTACATAAGATTTCTTCCTGACTTCCGAGAGGCAGCTAAGAAAATATTATGTTCCAAATAATTATTCAAGACATCAGTTTTTACATGCTGACTTAGTAATGGTAATCTAATTGTTATTTGTCTCTTAGTCACATTTCCGCTGGCAGACTGGTGGGGCATAACATTGAAAACAAATGTTGACCATGTCTCAGTCTCTTACACCTGCTCTAAGAAGCTTTGTTACCATCACATTTCCTTTTATTAACCTATAAGCGATTCATGGAGATGCAATATCCCCTAATGTATTATCTAACCTTATTATATAGATATCGATGAAATAGCCCACTTGCGAGATTTGCTTGGCTTGTCACGTACAAAGGTTTCAGTGTGAGGCTCCGTGCTAAATGCTCAGTCATCCATGACAAGAGAAAAGAATAAATTTAATTTAGCACGGAGCCTCGTACCGAAACCTTTGTGTGTGACAAGTAAAGCATATCTCGCAAGTGGGCTATACTAGGATTTCTCCTGTTTCTAAAACTTCGTACATAGTGAAGATATCATTTTTATCCTTCACATGTGAAGATATCACCGTTGCCATGAGTACCCTTGTATCAACCAATCACAAATGGCCTTAAAATTCTTCCCTGATCCTACATATTTCATCGATATTTATAAAATAAACAGAACATTACATGGTCGCTTGGAGATAAGAATTTTATTTTCTCGTGTTGAATATCTCTCACTCGTTCGCTGCGCTCACTCTTGAGAGATATCATCAACACTCGAAGATAAAATTCGTATCTCCGCGCGCCCATGTAATATCCTCTATTTTATTGCTGTTTCGTTTTTCATTAGTGTCCGCCTTTTATTGCCATATAACGCTACATTAGGAACTGACTGTGTTGTGTTAATTAACCGAATTACACCATGGGATGGGGTAAATTTGTCTTCAGGTGCTACAAAAACTAGCATATTTTCGGGCATAAAGCTATTTAATTTTACATTGACTGTCAATGGAAAGAACTCCCATGCAGCAGGTGGTTTTTCATTAAGAGGAAGATTATTTCTATATCTGTAGTAAAAAAGATCGCATGAAGATTTTTTTAGTAAACCATAAACTGTGCAATATAAGAAAGATAGAGCAGGGAAAGGGAAAAAAAGGGACTTGTCCTTAGTCAACCGACTACAGACCGTTTAATCCAGTAATTACTGACTATGATGTGAATTGAACTCAGAAAAGGAAATGGTGTTATAAGAGACAAGAGACAAGGTTCTCATAAAATCGAGATTGCAGAACAGATGTACTCTGGTGAAGAGGATCAATTTGGCTGGTGTAAAAAGAATAGATGAAGTATCTTTACTCCTCAGGTGCTTTAGACATCCGGCGAGACTTTCATCAACTGTTTTGATGATTAAAAAAGAAAGAGAAAAAAAAAAAAAAAAAAGGAAAATAAAACCCGAAACCACTTGGACAACGACTCATCATTAGAGTAGCAACACTCTAGTAACTCAAGTTAGGTAACGCTGGCGAAAGGTTGTCAGTGACAAAAATGAATGCTTTCAATTTCACTCAAGATTCTGATGAATGCGCTGGTGAGTCTGACACCGTACGAACTGTGAAGGTGATGGCTATAGTGTTGGCTGCAGGATTTGGTGTTTTTGGGAACGTGTTGGTCACGATCATCGCTCTGAAGCACACGGAGCAAAAGAACATTCATTACTTGATCGTCAATATGGCTGTCTCTGATGCTAGTAGTAACTCTATTTTATTCGTTCCAAAGGATTTGTATGATTGTCTTTCAACATGTGTGGCCAATCATTCCGTATTTTGTGTAATATCCTTAGTGCAAGTTTATCGCATTTCTGGAATTCGCATCGAAGGCTATGTGTCTGATAACATTGGCTATAATCAGCATTGAGCGATACAGAGCGACAAGAGAAACTGGACTGAGAGTGCGTCCTTACACAGTGACGCAACGATTGGTTGTAATCTTATCGTCGTCGTTTCTTTCCACAGCTTCTAGCTCTTTTGTTTCCTATACCTTTGAAGTATTAATTTGCTAAAAGACTCGTATGTTTGCAGTTTTTCACTTAGAGTTATAAATATTATATCTAAAGTTGTTTTAGTCATATTGTCTTTTACTATCGTTTCAATATTTTGTTTCATACTGTTGCTGAGCATTTTGACATCGTTACGACTGAAAAGACCGAGTGTGATTGAAGGAAATCTTCCCGACGCTCAAAGACGAGTACGAGCGAAACGGATTGGTAACGCAGTGAAAATGGTAACGTGTTCCGTGCTTCTTTATTTCCTTTGCTATTCTCCAGTCTTTTTCTGGACCCCTTTCAATTTTGCAATAAATGCTTTATCGCAAAGAAAGTTGTAACCTGGAATTGCTTATATTTATATCTGACTATCTTTTGTTTCTAAACTGTTGCCTGAGCCCTTATATCTACACAATATTTCTACCTGACTTTCAGAAGGTAGCAAAGAGATTATTATGCGTAAAAGAACCTGCCCAGACAACTGCACTTGAGCTCAGCACAGTAATTGTTTATCAAGGCAACGTCAACCAGATTGACGCGTTGCCAAAGGAAAACAGCTGAATTATACTGTCTTAATTCTAAATATCAGTTCTCTTAAGCAGTTTCGAAATCACGGGAACACTAAAATTGTAATTATTTTCGCATGATCACGATGGCAATAAAAATTGAGATGTTTCTCTTATTAAAATGAACTATTGAAAAAATCATCTTAAAGCAACGCCGGCTTATCAGATCATTGTCATAACGTTGCTGTAAGGAGTGACAGAGGACTGAGAAATTGATTAGGAGTTCGGATTTTAGGTTGATGAAACTGCTTCTATTTATATTGTGTATACTGTTGCTGATTAGAGCATGAGTGGAAAACGATGCGGAAAAGTTGTGGGCGTACTTTAATGTGACTAATTGCTGCACCATATGATAAAGGATTTGCACGACAATATTTGGACTGTGTACAAATCCGCTTTGATTCTAGGAAACCAAAATGCACGCGCGGCAGTCCCTTACATATCATGAAGGAGTCCCGAATTTACAATTGAATTAGCAAATATTTAGCCAACCCATAGGGAAATAGTTCATAAAGTTTTAGCCAAACCTTTTTACCGATACGGCGGCCATATTGAATTAGTAAGAAAATGTGGGATGCCAAGGTACAAACGTAGAAATATTTATAAAGAAAAGTGTGGCGCGATAACTTTTTCCAATAATATTTGGCTTTGGTGTTTCAAATATCGCTCAAAATACCAGCAAATTCAATTGGTTTTTAGATTTGTTTCTCATTCGATAGCGTAAAATTAAATAAAAATACATCCTGAAAGCTGTGCATATT
This sequence comes from Stichodactyla helianthus, assembly GCA_015163945.2. Lineage (NCBI taxonomy): Eukaryota > Metazoa > Cnidaria > Anthozoa > Actiniaria > Stichodactylidae > Stichodactyla > Stichodactyla helianthus. The sequence continues at coordinate 23,431 of WUAP02122804.1, read as the reverse complement.
ATAATTTTTCCAATATGATTGCTCCCTCAGCAGCCCATAATTTCTTAAAACAATAGAATTCAAGGTGGCCGCTGTATCGGTAAAAAGGTCTATTTTATATTTATGTTATATTATATTTATGGTTAAAGCTTGGTTTCGAAAACCTCAACGGCTTAAAAACAAGGACGTTTCCTTATTTACTTTAAATCGCGCGCGTGCTTTCGTCATGCTTTCTGCAGTTTAAACGAAAGCTTGATCTTATGTCTGATTTTGCGATTGTGTTATCGTCATTCATCTTATGACGTAATAATTTGGTAATTGTTTTTTTAAATAAAAACTTACCTTGGCATTTCTCTCCTTTGAATCCAATCGAGCAGTGACATTCAAAATGACCATCGACAGTAGTGCAATGACCGTCGTTTGCACATGGATTAGGATAACAAGGATTCTTAGCTGTAAATAATAAAATGTCAGCAATAAACATATCGTCATTTGTAATTAGACAGTATGAGAGCTTTTGTGCAATGAAGTGATGGCACTTAACCCGTGAAACAAAACCTAATAGCTGGAATCTAATAGACAAATCGACAGAATTGAAAATAATGGGAATAGAGTGATCGCGTAACCCGTGAGATAGTTATTAGTCTAATTAACAATTAGAGTACGAGTTCGAGTTTTCTTTCGGCTGATAGTTGACGAAGGCGAAGACCAAGTCAATTATCAAAGCCGAGAAGAAAGCGATAACGAGTAGTCTAATTGTTTTGTTCAAAATCTATTTTTGTTTCTCTGGAGTAACATTTTGTTGTAATTTTTCAATATTTTCACTCGTAAGTTTTTTAAAACGCGTCTCGGGAAAGGCCGCCATCTTGAATTTCTCTACTCGCCTATCGAAATTAGGTGAGTAGAGTAGCCAATCAGAGCACTGGATTTGTATTAGAATACTAGATTTTTACGAATAGAGAGTTTAGTAGACGCTAATCCATTGTTTTCTTTTGTCTCTATTTGTGTATTAGACTTTAACTATTAGTTTCTGTTTCACGGGTTAGGTGCCATTACTCTAGTGTTTACTAATCACTATTACACTTATAATATTTCATGGGTTAAGTGCCATCACTCTAATGTAAAATTATATAATACGTATTTGCCATAAATTAAAATATCGAAGGAGTTCATCGGTAAGCTTGACTTTAATTTTTAGTTCTAGCGATACCGTTGTGAAAACTATACCCATATTTGCCATATAAAGACAATAAAAGAACGAACGAATAAATTACTAGTCATATTTTGTGGTATAAGTTTTATACAAGACGGCGGAAATAGAAAATGCAGTGTTTAACGAGCTATTTTAATTGTGATTTCTGGTAATCATAATGGCTGATGCTTTTTGAGTGTTAGTATCAAAATGTAGTTCTTCATATTATTCAATGCATGGTGTTTAACACTTGAACCATGAGATGATAATCATGTTGATGTTGATGAAGTTGTTGGAGTGATGGTGATAGTGATAATAATGATGATGAAGGAGTTGTCACTGATGCCGCAGTGATTGAAATTGTGGTGATGACGACGTTGTCGTTCGATGGTTGTGGTGAGGACGTTGTTGGTGACGCTGACGATGGTGTTTATAATGTTGACGGTGTTGACGAAGCTGTTGATTCTGTTACTGCTGCTGCTGACGGTCATTGTCGATGAGGAGGATGATGAGAAGGTGAAAAAGTAACGAATTGAGGTAGGTGAATGATAACCATTAAGTGATTACAGGACCGTAGCCATGGTGGCTTATGGTGATAAAGATGATGTGTCACAGTGATGTGATATCCAGAATGAATTCATTCAGTGGATGATAGAGAGGACAGAGAGAAATGAGGAGGAAGATGTCTCGTTATAATATGACGAGTAAAATCTAAGGTTTCACTTCAGTGGATGGCAATGATGAAGTTGACGAGATATTGCATTGATGTGATGTCCAAAATGAAACTATGATGTCATGATTTGACATAAATGTGACGAGTCATTGTCAGATTACATAAGATGTGGAAGCTAATATCAAAGGAGATATGCAAAGCATCAGTTGTGTGTGCTGATCATGTGCTGCCTCTCACCGCTGTGATCTCGGGTTCGATTCCTGTGGCTTATTTGTTGGTTCTCTTCCGTGTTTTGAGGGTTTTTGTCCGGGTTCTCCGGTTTTCCTCCCTTCGCAAAAAATCAACTTCAAAATTCCAAGGCAATCTTTGGGCGTCCTTAGTTAGGAGCTTAGCTCTGTTAGAGTGGCCCACGTTTCATAACAATTAAAGCTTCGTGGGATATTGGATATCATGACGGTGACATGATGTCTAAGAAGACTAATTGGATGATAACCCATTGGAATGACGAAGACGATGATGAGGATTATGCCATTAAGCAACCCGAAGAAGGTAATTGTGGATGTCTAAGATGATGCATGGTAACAGGTGACAAAGAGTATTATGGCGAAGAAGATAGATGTCTTAGCAGAAAAATTGTAGACATTTTTACCTTCGCACTGGTTTCCTATCCATTCCTGTGAGCATAAACACTTGTAGTTGTTATCCTCTGTATCGATACACGTTCCCTTATTGAAACACGGACTAGACGAACACAGGTCTCGTACTAACAATAACCACATGCAGAAAAATAAAGGTATACAATTTTAACCAATCAGCTAATGCTTTTGAAATCAAACTACAGCAGGGCCAGCAGGATTAGCACAGGGGTCCCAAAGTACATTAAATACTTGTGGTTAAATGGTTTTAACTAAGTTACTTACTTTCACAGTTCTTTCCCTTGTACCCAATAGGGCATGTGCACATGTATGTGTCTTCGTCAGGTAGACATATCCCACCACTTTTACATGGATTAGGCTTGCAAAACTCTCTTTCTGATAAAAAAGAGACATACATTAAAATTTTTTTACTAACTTTTTTCTTTGGATTCATCAAAAGAGTTAGAAAAATTTAACATGCCTTTCCAATAGGTATTTTCGCTTATGACGTAATGTTGCCCTATCTGAAATCTCTTTGAAATAAGATTCTTGTGGTAAATTTTCAAGCCTTACCATTAAACAAAGAAATTAAAACCAGGGGAATGGCAAATGAAGTAAATGGGGATAAAGGGATAAGGGTCACGTCCAAACTAAAAAGGTTTATTGAATGCCCGATAAAGTCTTTCTTACCTTCACAGTTAAATCCATGATATCCTATTTTACAGTGACATTTGTAACTTTCCTCCGTCTCAATGCAGAACCCTCCGTTTTCACATGGATTTACGGGCTTGCAGTGGTTCTCCTCTAAAAATAGTTGAGTAAATATCCAACATAAGATACAAAGTTTAGGTGGCTCACAAGATAAGAAGTAGCAAGGACGGCCACATCAACAATACTATCACCATCGTCCTAACACGACCAACAACAACACCTCCACAATCGCCACCACCACCAACAACAACGACATCAAAAAGCACGACAAACGACAACAGCAAGACAAAAACTTTTGGAACCGAATTCCACCAAATCTAGAATCGAAAGTCTTGAGTCTTATTTCCATGCCTGGAATCGCAATCCCCACATCTTTCCAAATTTCCCTGACCACGGTTTTAGTGCAGCATAATGGCGGCCACAAATATAAAAAGAATTAAGAACTAGTAAATATAATACTCTGATGCTCTGAATTTTAATTTACCCAGATTAAATATTATTTTATAATTTACTTACTTTCGCAAGTTTTCCCTCTGAATTCAGGTTGGCACATACAGTGGTAACCAGTAAGGGTCTGGTGGCATGTACCGTCATTTAGACAGGGATATGACGAACAGAAGTCCTTTGCTATGAAGGAAGCAAATGTTGTAAATGTCACTCGGGCCATGAAGAATATATATGTTTTAAGTTCGGCCAATCCATTTTTGGCAATTTTTTGAAAATTTTAGAATTCGATGACTTTTTTAGCGGCTCGTGAAGGGCGACTTTTGAGGGGTTAGTAGGGGGGGGGTACACTACCGGCTGAAGGACATCATGGATTGGCTAAGAGAACAAAACAAACGGAATGAACTTGCCTTTTATTTTTGGTTGCTATTGTTTACTTCGTTCTATTGTTTTGATGTCTTTTGTATTCTTCTCTTAGCCAATCCATGATGTCCTTCAGCCGGTATTGGGCGACCCGGTTAGTAGGACCAGTAAACCAATACAAGATTTCACTTTTTTTACTTTGTTTAGGAGATCACTATGTCTTCAAAGCATTTCATCTTCAAGTTCAAGTGATCTTTATATATTTACTAGAATGTTTGACGATTTTTTGTTGTGATCAATTTTTGGCATTTTAATCACTTAAAATCGATGAATTTAATGATTAGGTTTCATGGATAATTTGGATGCTCGTCGCTGAGGTGAATTAAGATAAAGGTAAAGTAAGATATGAATTACTTTCGCATGTATCGCCAAAGTATCCATCTTGGCAGTAACACTTAAATCCAGTCTCTGTGGTGGTGCATGTACCGCTGTTGCGACAAGGATTAGGGTGACAGGCATCTCCTCTTTTCTCTTGCTCACCTTCACGATATGGAGAAACTGCGAAGAAAAAAATGAAATGTTATGAATAGTGTACTGAATTTCAGGAGGAAATTAGTAATATAATTCTGTTCGTGTTGACTTCGAAACTGATAATAAAAAGCAACTGCGAGCTTGCCAAAAGTTGACAAGGATTCATCTGCCTGAGTGCTCGTGCTCCTTTGGTCTCGGCTCCCAGGTCGTCATTGCTTTTCTTCCCGTTTTCCCATTCGGTCATTTGAAATGTTAGGCTTTTTCTTAGCTGAAACTAAATCTTTTTATAGAGTGTGCATGCCAGAATGAATTCCACAGGAACCAAGACAGCCACAAGAGCTAGGTCACGGTTTAATCTTACACGGTCTATAGGCGGATATACCTCTCCCTGCAAGAGTTCGGCCGAGCACTCTGATTATTTATGGATAGTATTTGGGCAGAAATCTCCAGCTGACCTGTTAATACTTCGTGGAGGTTTGATCCCCAGTTTAATCAATCAAAAATGAATTCAAGACACCGAATTATTGTGGAAATCCACAATCCTTTGTTATTACCATGACATGAACAGTCGGAACAAGCCCATTGCGCCTCGCAGACACAAGTGAAACCTTCCTGAGACTCTATGCAAGTACCGCCATGTTTGCATGGACTGTTGTAGCAAAAACTTTGGTCTGAAAACAAAAGATTTATTAGGTTATGTGCATTGAAAATCGACATTAGTTTAATTCATGGAATTTGTGTTTGTTCTGGATAAGAACAATCTTCATTTTCTTGTTAGTGCAAGGTGTTGGGAGTTGAGTTTGATTGGTGCAAGGCTTCAAAACTATCATACATGCTGTTTATGGACGTAATTATAATACATACACTCCCGTGGCCTGATTGATATAACATCTTTATAAAGCTTAGCAAGCCCCCCCCCCCTTCCCCCCGTTCTACTGCCACACTGAAATGCCCCCCGTTCTACTGCCACACTGAAATGCATGTCCTTTTCGGGAAACAGTGTGAAAAGTCCTCCCCTCCCCCGTTCACTTTTTTCAAGATTATCCTGCGGTCGGAGGATGCGTTCGTTGTACATGAAATAACTCACCTTTACAGTGACGTCCCATAAAACCTGGTGCACACGTACACTGGAAGCCGTCGTCTAACTCTGTGCAAGTACCTCCATTATGACACGAGTCGTACTTACATCGTGTCTCATCTGGTAAAACGATGATAGGTTTCAATATTGCAAATAGATTCCAGTTTCTAAAATCCTAGGGCTCGGACACACGATGCTACGTTCCCTGCGATGTTTCCTGCGGCGTTGCTTGCAACATGCAAATCGTTTGTCCACCCGTAAAAGTAGAATTCTTTTCTACTTCTGTGACGTCGCTGGCAACGTCACGTGCAACAGTTGCACGGATGGGCAAACGGTGTGATGTCCCAGTTGCAAAGAACATCGCGGGGAACGTCGCATCTTGTGTCCGGGCCTTTATCCTCCAGATATCAAATTCCTTACTGCAGGTTGTGGTCATGATCAGACATACCTTGACAGTTTTGTCCCTTGTAACCATTCTGACACGTACATTCATACCCATTTACTACTTCGGTACATGAACCCCCATTGACGCAAGGGTTGGGTTGACATCGATTTTTTCTCCTAACTACGGGGGGAAAAAATGGAAATTTCTCTTATCGCACACTCAATTACGGATCCAGCAGATAATGACGTAGGAACGTTAGCTTGTAATGCAAATTTGTTTGTAAAATTTTTGTTGAGATGAAAAGTTAGACTGACTCAGTGTTTTCTTATGAGTGGATTTGGTCTACTTTCTAATAGTCTGTTTTCATGTGACGTCATCGCGTCCATGTTGGTGGGTTTCTAACAAAAGATTTTTCATTGGGTCCTCTTGTCTCTGGCATCAACATGGCCAACAATGCCTTTGTCTTTTAATCCTCTCGGGAATAACCGAAAACACTCTTTAGAGCCTTAGTTTCAGGTGGCATCCTCGCGGCCATGTTGGAGAACCGTTAACAAAAGATATTTATTAGATCCTTTTTGCACCACCATCATGGCCGCCATGTCTTTTGGTGCCTTTTGGACTGACTAAAACGCTCTATATGCCTTTTTAAAAATAAGTGCTGTTCAATGATGTTATCGAAGTTTGCTTACTTTGGCAGTGTTTACCAGTGAAGCCTCGCTTACATATACATTTGTATAGAATACCAACTCTTCGACATCGTCCTCCGTGTTTGCAATGGTTGGGATGGCACGAGTAGAATCCAAGCCCTGAAACACAGTGAATATAAAGGTATCAGATTCAAGGAAGAAACAGTAAACACAACAAAATAAGGAGAATTAAGTTAATTTTAGTACTAGTGGCGTTGCAAGTTTCAATCTTATGATTTCTTAGTCTTGCACTCGGGCTGGGGACGCATCCGGCCTTAAAAATCGTAGCGAAAAAACAAACAAACGAAATAAAAAACAAAAACACTGTCATTTCAGTTTCCATTTATAGTTACTTTTCATAATATGCTGAACTTGGAGATAATAGTCTAGCAGTTTTTGGACTTTATGAATCACAATTCGAAACTTTGAAGTTTGTAGTCCGGCAAAGTTTCTTCTGTTCAGTTCTTTTGCGGGCTGCATGCTTCTCAAACGTAATCAACTCACTCTCTAAAAAGGTTGCTTTCGGCTATCGTCTTTAACTGTCCCTTACCTGCAATTTCCTGCTGCAAATCATAATTAGATAAGATGGCTCTTTCCACCTCCTCGGGTTCCACATTCTCTGATAATTCCGAAGGATACTGTTGAGGTATGGTATCATACCGGTGTGGTAACATCTCTGGGTAGTAAAGATACATGGGCTTCTTGTAAGCGGGAACTTTAGCAACCTCGTCCTCCTCATAATTAAGCGGCAACTCACTAAAAACGCTATACGGCATCCTTGTATAGTCCAAGTCCGTAGGGAGGTGTCGACGACGATAATTATATGGACGACGGTGCCGGCGGCGATGAAGGATGTTCTTACGATATAGTTTCGCGGGTATTGGGTCTTCATAGTCGTTGTAATAGTTGTCTGAGACGTATGCATGGACAACGGGGCCCGAAGATGTTTTCTTTATGTCTGAATATTTTTCTTGTCTGAGGCTGTCTAGCCTCTTACGCCCCGAATTAAGCAGTTTGGTAATCGCTTCTGAAATTGAATGAAGACGCTTGCCATTCAACTTGATCTCCGCATTTTCTTTTTTAAGTTTGCTATCAGAGGAGTTGACAGCGCTTCCACCGGCTAACTCTACGTCTAAGACGCCACTGCTGTCGAAATCGTCATCGCTTGACGATGAGTCCGAGGAAGGGGTTTCTGCACTCTTTCCCTCGCCGCTTGCTATTTCAACTACCTCTTGAGAACTTCTTAGTCGATTTTCTTCTTTTCCACTACTTATATCAACATTATTTCTTTTTCTTAAAACCTTGGTTTGGTAACCTGTCTTCCCTCCGCCATACGACATGACAAAGACTGGTTTCATAATAAACAGCAATAAAAAGATCGCTAAAAGCAAAGCATAATATCTCGACGCCAGGCTCATGTTTCTATCACTTTTAAGGCGCGCGTTTCGTCACCAATATATTTTCTTCATATCCAATCGATCCATCTTTATCAAAATTTTGGCTGCTTTCTAAATTTTGCCGCTGACATTTTCCCAATCTGACGTGGCGATGAATAGTCCAATTGATGCGTTAAAACTGCCTTGAAAAAATTCAAACAATATCAAACCAGCCGATTTATTACCATACATCGGTACCAAGAATACAACACCAGATTTTGTCCTTTTTCCGGTGATACTAGCGCTACATAATCACAACGTTTCGAAGAGCCGTCTTGGTTTAATTTCTACAAACATGAAATTTTTAACACCTTTATTTTGATCTGGTTTTGATATAAAGATCAAGGGTGTAACAGTCAAATTAGACGAATCAGATAACAATTTTTTCTTGCATTTGCTGGTGTTCGCATCAATTAATAATGTAACAAACTCTGGAGACTAAACACATATCACGGCGTGAGATTTATTTGAACGGTTATAACCAAAATAATGGCGCTAGAAATGGTATCCAAAAAAAGTCACCTGGAAACCGAAATTAAACTATGTCGCCTGAGATCATAGCGGCAAGCTGTTATTTTTGGCCATTTGTTGCTTATTAATATCACTTGAAGATACATGTTTTCTATTAATATTCGTTTAAACTGAAACAAATCGGAAGTCGTGTTTATTTCATATTAGTATTTTTCATTAAATTTTGATGGCAGGCTCAACGAATTATCTTGAAAAAGCAATTTTTGGGAAATTGGAAGCTTTCTCCTTTTCGACTGGTTTGATGCTAACGATGAACTCAGTCTTGCGGAAAGAGTAGTGCCCACTCTAGCTGATCAAGAATCTTTTTAAAACAGAATGCACAAAGAAAGTAGCAAATCAATAAGGGAATAAACAAATAATCAAAATCGAAATCGAAATTTTTTCCGAGCCTGAAACCACTCGGCAGTTTCTCAAATGCGTGATTAACAAGACATTATCATTGATGACTTTGATTTTAGCTTCAACAGTAAACCATCTTTGGATTTACTTTTAAATAAATTTGATGCCTCCTGTGGTGATTGTAGTCAGTGGATTTATTTTTCGGAGCCTATTCATAGGGGTTTGTCCTCCTATTCTCCAATCTTGACTCTCGTTTAACATAACTGTTCCAAAAAGATTCTACGAATGACCTTTCTTCTCATCATCTGACCAATGAGAGGACAGCAATGATACCACCCTATTGATCTTGATCTTCGCCACGCCAAGTCATGAAATATTCACAAGAACCACCATTGTATCTCCCAAGCAATTATGTCCAGTGTTTAAGTTTTTATAATTGTTTTCTTTGCACTATGAGAAACAAAAGTGTGATGGCTTTACGAGGGGCGATACTGTATTTCCTTCTCGCATTGGTTCAAGTCCATGTCAGCAGTAAAAGCATGGTGACAAAAAAGGGGAGTTCGATAACTTCTCATCACGAGAAAAGGTCGTCCAATTATCGACATACCGACAGAACGAACACCAACCATAAATCTTCTAAGAGACAGTTTTTACCGTTCTATGGAGGGATGTATTCCTCATTTGGTCATGAAGGTCATCCTCACATTCATCGTGTTGTTGTCCATCATCATCCAGGTCAGTTATGACTTGTTTCTTGATTTCACTCTAATGAAACATTACTACTGCTGATATGATATTCTAATACTCCTAGAATCAACGTCGATGGTGGCATTTACGGATACAAACATAACCCTCTATAAAAGCATCTTCTGAATAGCAAAAGCACTCTTGCAATTAACTATTATCTAGATAAGGTACCCCTTGTTGTCCGTTGATGCTGGCGAATGGTTTATTCACTTTCCAAAGTAAATTAAATGTTATTGAATCGAAAGCCTGTAAATGTTGTTAACAACTGCAAGTCTTTGATCTAATTTTGATTTGGACATCACTCGATATCTAGTTTTATAATTATGATTATGATTATGATTATGATTATAATACTTAGCTGAACTTAGTTTGAAATGGCAGAGAAAAAAACAACCAAGTACTTATAACAGGTTTATAAGCATTCAAACATGCGATTGACAGCTAGGACGAGCACCCATTAACATCTCTCGACATCATCAAACATGACAAAATTATCGTCTAAAATATGTGATTCTAACTTTGATATCTCTGCTTCATTTCTCTTTAAGATTCAACACCCTTTATTCTAAAGAAATCACTGGTGATGAACACCAAACTTAATTAAGAGGGAAAGAATTGTCTTAGAAATAACAACATCCTCAGAAAGGTCAAACTTTTTACCGGGTAACGTCAACAGGTGACATTTGGAAGTTCATGCTTAAGAACCGGTGCTGTAAACATTCTTCCACGTGATGGTTATTCAGACATAGCCATACATACACATACATATACTCTTCATCGCTGTTAATAAAATCTGAAGAAAGCAAGAAAGACTATTGAAATTTTTCTTATATTCTAGTTTTAGAAATAAACCCCATTCGCTGTAGTCAACAGAATTTTCATTTTATATCGCTTCTTGCGGTCTTTAGCCTGCTTTGCAGACTCGATTTTTTACGCTGCTGAACCGAGCCGCTAATTAGTTTTTGGCGAGATTTGAGGCTGTACGGTCTTTACTTATTTCATGTGCTAGAGTTTCTATGAAATTTGTTTTCTTCGAGGTGTGATTTAGTTTTTAACTTTCAAAGTTGATGAATAACTGGAGTCTTATTTTACTATAATGATTTTTAATCGCGTGTACTAAGGATTACATCGCCGCCATTTTGGTGTCAGAAGCTCATGAAGGACTCCACACGTACCAAATTGAGCTATGTGTCATGTATGCTATTTAATTTTGGTTTATCTTACTTCCAGAACATTCATTCTGTCAGCCTGAACCGTGTCAGAATGGTGGCACCTGTACTGTCGTACCACATGGATACGAGTGTACATGCTCTCCAGGCTTCATGGGAACTCATTGTGAATGTAAGTACCATGCAAATGATTTTTGAAATCGGGGAAACACATTAATGTGGAACTTTTTGGTTGCCATTCTTTTTTCTGTTCAAGTAAGAAGCCAGTGCGAGCCAAACCCGTGCAAAAGTGGAGGAACGTGTTATGACGTAGGCCAAGGCTACGAGTGCACGTGCGCGAAAGGATTTAAAGGAGACAATTGTGAAGGTAAAACAAACAAAATTAAACACTTCGCATTTTGTCTCGGAAAAATTATGAAAACTTGTCAAATGGTGACTCATAATGTATTATTGTGTTTCAGACATTAATAAGTGCCACCCCAATCCTTGTCGTAATGGTGGGATGTGCACAGGGACAAACAATGCTAAAGGCTACGAGTGTACGTGTAGAGAAGGGTTCAAGGGGAGAGACTGCGAAGGTAATTGGTAGAACCTGTTTCTTATCTTTAAAATACTAAATCGAGTTTTTTTTATGAGTGGAAACGATAAGCCAGATTTGTAGCTATACTGTACTTTACCTGAGCCTTAACTAAGCCCTGTGATTTGATGATTCACACGAAAACAATGAAAAGCCATTTGAAGGTTACGGCGTCTCGTATCGTGTACGATCCGTACGTCAGTACCGTACGTTTCCCGCTCTATTTACATGCATATCTCAAGAGAATAACATTAGAATAGCATGGCAGTCATTTTGACTAACGGAATTGCTGGTATTGTTCCCATGGTACATGAAAAAACTATTCTTTAAGACATTTCCCGCAAATTCGAAGCTTCCTGATATACTTAAACAAAACTTATTGAGGGGGAGGAAAGGACATATAAGAAAGTCTTCGTTACAAGTTTACCAAATTGCAACGAAGATTTTCATGCGTTTAAAACACTTCTGACATTTGATTTGAAATAATTCTTCGAATGTCTTTCAGAAATAAACTTATGTGTACCAGATCCCTGTAAAAATGGTGGCACTTGTACAGAGAGGGGAGGGGGCAGATATGAATGTACCTGTCCTATTGGATTTAAAGGTGTCACTTGCGAAGGTAAGATTGTATCTGGTTGGTGTCTTGTCTTTGGCTATCAACCCTATTGGTCTCATCATTATATCGTTATTCATATATACTTTTTCTAGTAGCCACACATACACTGTAAGTGCACTGTAAATCACCCCATGAACAACAGCGACAGCACCTATACGTCTTTCTCACGCGGCGGCCATGTTGAATGAAACAATACGTTTGTATCGCCCAAGCAAGCCCTAGACTAGCCCTAACCCGTTCCTTTAGTTCTATGGACGTTTCTCTGCATCCAGCAGAATTACCAGGGTGAATCCATGGCTGATACTATAACATCATCTCAATCGCCATCGGTATCTCACCCACACCATTTCCACTACACCACATCATAACAACACTACCAAACCACCAATACCGTGACACATTTCATTATATTTAATTCTGCTATCATTCTAGAGCGAAGTATCTGCTTTTCCAACCCTTGTCTTCATGGTGGTTCTTGCATTGACGAGATGTATGGCTATCGATGCTCATGCAGGCTCGGCTACACGGGTATCAACTGTCAAAGTAAGTTTTTGCGATTAAAACATTTTCCACATATTCTAAAGGTTATATTAAGGGATTTAGCATGATATCTTAAATTATCAAGACCGTGGTTTGTGTTATCTGCCGAAGGCGTATTGGATTCAATAATTTGTTTTATTATAAATTTCAAAAATTTAGGAAATTCTCATCTTTTACGTTTACGAATCGATTTTGTAAGCGCGCGTCCAGCTTGGACTTTGAACTTGACATAATAAATCCCATATCTGCAAATTTTTCTGCAATAAGATATTCTTTTGTTTTTAAAATCATACGAGTTAAGCTATCAGTTCAATACAATGGTTATTGTCTCAATTGCATCTCAACCGCTGCCATCCATGATATCTAATATCTGCCACTGACTAATTCTGTTCTGGTGTACCCCCAGTATAATGTCCAAATTAAATATTTTGAATGTAATTTATTATTCAGATCATGTTTGTAATCCCAATCCATGTCAAAATGGCGGAAACTGTCTGGATGAAGAAGGACATGCGCACTGTGTGTGTCAGACTGGATATCATGGTGCTCATTGTGAGAGTAAGTATTATCATTAATTTCTTACAGCAGTAGACCAAATCCACTTGGGCATTGCTTCTGTGTTTTTCGGTAGCGCTTGAGAAGATACATTAATACGGGTGAGCCTCGAACAAAGAATCGTATTCTCAAGGGAATGACACGTGGTCTGAAATGGGAAAACATTACACCCAAAAGAAAGTGGCCAGTTTCGACAAGACCTTGAATGGTTGCGAGGTTGTTGGTAACTTTCCATCTTCGTAACCTAGTCTGATTTCAATTTCCCATTCTATTTCGTTTCCTGAACCTTCTTCCCTGCAAGATTCTTCCAAGCAATCGACTGTGGGAGAATCCAAACGAGATTTTGTCTGGTACCACTGCTGCAGTTGTCTAAAGATGTTTTTCATTGTTGATCAAAAAGGTTTACATTTTCAAACCCAGATGAAATAAAGTTTAATAAGTTTAAATAAGTTAGCTAAGTTTTATCATTTGGAAATTCAGTAATCAAAGTAATAAAATTACCAGCTTAATTTTATGAAACTCAATGGATAAACAAACCGAAAGCTTTGTTTTCAATCTATTAAAACTCGAGGAAATGCAATAGTGATCTAGTGAAATAGTTTTTAACTTTATTTTTTTCTCTAAGTGGTCAGCTCATGTGTATCACATCCCTGCCTTCATGGTGGCACGTGCATCGATACGTCATTCATAGAGCACAGGCCGATGGACACATCTCTTATGTATGGTTCCGTTCCCTTGAATCGTGACTCTCAGCAGTCCTTCATCTGTAAATGTCAATCACCGTACGCTGGATCTTTGTGCGAAGGTAGGATTAACTTGTTATACGGTGCGTGCATTTCGAAGTAAAATACGAGCTTTTTGAAGTACAAATAAGAGACACGATGCGACGTTCCCTGCGACGTCGTTTGCAACGGGGAAATCGCACCATTTCTTCACCCGTTCAAACTGTTGCGCGCGACGTCGCAAAAGTAGAACTCGTTTCTATTTCTTCGCCGGCCACATCGCGCGCAACAGTTGGAGTGGAGACGGAGTGAATTGGCACGGGTGGAGACACGGTTGCGATTTCCATGTTGCAGGGAACGTCGCATCATCGTGTGTCCGAGCCTTTCGCCATCGAGAGCTTTGAATCTGAATAATAATGCTGAACCAGGTGATTGCTCATGTGCGTGCGCAGCTCCCTGCAGTTTTCTTTTTCCTTGCCAACCAAATTCTCTGGAAGATGGAACATATCTTTTAGCGTTCTTATCTGTCGTACGATAAAGAATTTATTACATGAAAAGTTGTAAAATACAGCTGAATATTTTAAATCCTATTTTGGTATATTATCTCGCCCAATGGGCTTGTGAAATTGCGGCACAATTTTTAATAGTATCCAGCCGTATATTACACATGGTTTTGTGTGATGAATAACTTCTATTGAGCTCGTTATGATTCTGCATCTATATGATACAGGAAATGAAATTGAAAGAAAACCTTTTCTCCTGTTCCGGCATTTACTTCTCTTGTTCTCTAGATGACCGCTGTAAATTCTGTAGTCCCCACGCAGATTGCATCCTGGGACATTGTGTGTGCAAAGAAACTTACCATGGAGACGGGAAGACGTGCAACAGTGAGTGGGGGAAAATCTTGCTAGTAGATTAAATAGCAAACTTTATTACTGAAGTATTATCGGTAATAACTGTTTTTCGTTATATTTTTTCGCTTAAATGGCAACCCAGCTGGGCGACCATATAAATGGGCTAAAAAGATAGGCGAGAGTTGCGGCTGTTCCGTCTAAAAGTATATTTTTGCAATCTGAAATTTCCTTGCTTAGTCAAAGCAGAGCGAACATGCACGAATAACTTAAGTCATCAAAAAGAGGAATGGGACGGAATCCAACCCTCCACCCCTTCCCTAGCTACGGCCTCGAAGCTACATGTACTATAGCGAGATATTCACTGAATATGTTCTTCAAATCTCCAAAGATATATCATGATAGTTTGCTTTTGAGTCTTGACATAAAATGCTTTCGCTGGGTATTTCTCACAAAAATGTTCACTATTTTATTTATGAACACATTCGTTACATTTATCTCTTTGTGTTTAAGAAAATGTATGTCATCCAAACCCATGTAAGAACGGAGCTTCCTGCGTTCCTGCCGAAAATTCGTTTGACTGTGACTGTGTTACTGGCTGGACGGGACCACTGTGTGAAGGTACCCACATCAATGATTGGTAGAGATAGCCGCGTGATATTGAGACTACCAATCATAGTCTAAATAAACGAAATTGTATGCCTTTGTCACCATAATATTTATAACGCAAATGAGTTTATTTAGAGTGGTTTTCATTAACCCGTGCAACACACTTTAGCGTAATACACTTTATTACACTTTAGTTTTCATTAGACCTCCAACAGTACGAAAATTCTTGCATTCGTGTCAATAACTAATGGACTAATTCTACGAGACGGACTTGCATATTGTATAAAAGTCCACCTCTGTTTTTACTAAATGCATAATATTTTGAGTATAAAGATATTATAATGGCTATCAGTTCCAGTTTCAATAACAACTGCGAGTCTGGAACTAAGACTACTACTACTCTTTATTACACTCTAATTAGTACACTTTGTTTCACGGGTTAATGAAAACCACTCTAATCAACTAAAGAGAATTAACCTCTATAAATATATCTTTCATATTTCCGGTAACTATTTGTTTTTAATATCCGGTCTCTTTTTCCCCGCCAATATCCTAAACATGCGCAGTATGTTTTCTACAGGTATCAAGTTACAGGGGTTCAAGATCTGGCCATAGCTCTTAGAATAGAATCAGTATGTCATTCGGTGACACCCTACCCCCGTTAAAACTCATGAATCAATG
The DNA here is from genome assembly GCA_015163945.2 of Stichodactyla helianthus. NCBI lineage: Eukaryota > Metazoa > Cnidaria > Anthozoa > Actiniaria > Stichodactylidae > Stichodactyla > Stichodactyla helianthus. Next base: position 7,381 of record WUAP02122804.1, on the reverse strand, counting down.
ATCACGAAACAAAGGTTCCAAGTCGAGGTTGGCCTTGATAAATAAAAGAATCAAGCTTAGCCTCAACTTGGAACCAATGTTTCGCGATCATCCAAGCGAATTTTGAAAAGCCTTATTAAACAATTTTCTGTGAATTTCTTTCTAGCTAAAAGATGACCTTAAGAGCCATAGATAGATAGATAGATGATATAATACGATTTAAAACAAATTGAATCGGTTTTTGTATTTACGCTCGAAAGAAAAACACCAGACTACATTGACGCTCTAATGTTATTGTTATCTGAAAGTCTAACATCTAAATGATATAATTTGTAAATGATTTTAAGTTAATGTCTTATTATTTTCCTAGTTAAACAATATTGCGTTCCAAACCCCTGTGAAAATGGCGGCCAGTGTGTAACTCAAGATAGTGGGTACAAGTGCGTTTGTCTTAGTAACTTTGAAGGAAATAATTGTGAAAGTAAGTGCTGGTGATATCAGTTGATGTATGGATTATATGATTTGTACAAACAAGTTAAGGACGATTAATTGGTGCATTTGCTGTATGGTATAGTTTACACCGAGTTTTACCCCTGTCTTTCCGAGGACGAGTTTACTGGTCCAAGAAAATGTCAGTTTTTCTGCTGATCAAAATATCACCTCTCCCAAAGCAGAAGACGTTATATCTCAAAATCGTATTCACTGAATTTTGGTCACATTTGATATTTTGTTCTTTGGCCCCAGAAGAGCGTGTTTCCAAAACACTGAGCTTAAAAACGGATAGATGTCCTTATGATGAAAGAAATAAAAAGTTTTTTCTGCTCTGTCCATCACCACCATTATCATTCATCGTCATCATCATCGTCAACCTCAAAAGCAATTCTCCATTCTCAATTTCTAGGAGATTTCCCCCTTGGCTTTCGTCCATTTAATTCTAATATTTCCCGAATAGTTTTATTTTGCACAAGAATAATTAAACGTCTCGTCCTTATGGGATACGAGTCAAATAGTCCATGCATTTTCCCGGCCTAATTGCTAGTTAATATACAAACGATTGACATTGGACATGGTAAGGAGACGATTTGGCGATGAATTTTACCAAGACAGGTAACTTAGCACTATCATTGCACACCGACGTAGGCTCCATTATTATAACCAATGAAATGGCTGTTTCACTGTTAATTTGTATGCATGTATGTACATGTTTCAGAGGCCAATCCATGCTACCCTAACCCCTGCAGGAATGGAGGAACCTGTCTTGAGATGAATGGTGCTGCTAACTGCGAATGCGCACCTCAGTTCGAGGGGGACATGTGTGAAAGTAAGTTCGTTTTCCATCATAGCTAGTATTTTATAATATCCAAGTCAATAGAAGGTAATGGTTATGAAACTCGGCAAACTTCAAGGTTAAGTACGGTTTTGACCGTGCAGAATCTTTGTTTTACCTTCATTTATTATGCTTGACTGACCTGACGCAAACGTTTTCATTGGCTGATTGTCTGATATATGTAGGAATGCTTTTGTTTTGTGCACGGTCGCGGATGGAAAAAGTGAACAAAAAGATAGAATGGGCTCCATAACCATCTCATTCTATAAACTTTGGTAAATATATCTTCTTATGGTCAAAGAAGCGATTAAAATAGGCTATTGTAACACCATATATTAGAGCACTGTTCATTCATGTTATGAGGCCGGTTTACACGATACAACTTGCTTACAACTTTCGCATGCGATCTACTTACGCCATGTTTACAACATGAATTGTTTCGTGTAAATCAACTTTACAACTTTTTGTTGTGAGCAAGTTGTAGGGTTGATCACAGGGAGCCCACTTTAGAAAATAGATATAATATACTTCCTAAATATCCCCATCAAACATATAGGGAAAATTACAAAACCAGATTTCGTCGTCTTTTTAGTCTCGAAATTCCGAAAAATCTTCATCAAAATGTTCCCTGAACTGGGGGATTCATTTATTGAAAAGTCTTTCAGCTCTTCCTCGATGTTTAGCAGTAGAAAATAGCGTGAACAAAAATCGTTTCATGCAGATTTTCAAATTTTCTATGAAAAACGATGAAAGCCTCTTTCGTTTTCGTCAGTTGAATCCATGTTAGAGCTGTCTGTGATATTGATTGACAGAATTTTTTTATGACCAAAAATAGACCTCTGGGGTGGCATGTCGTGATTTTTGTACGCGTGACAAAAGTGGCTCGCTGGTAGGGTAGGGCTGGCTTTGTCATCGACGGTTTGAACATTTGAAAATTTACGCGTCATTTGGCACACAGTCCCTGTGAAGCACCTTGTACGAAAATCTGTATGAAACGATTTTTGTTCACGCTATTTTCTACTGCTAAACATCGAGGAAGAGCTGAAAGACTTTTCAATAAATGAATCCCCCAGTTCAGGGAACATTTTGATCAAGTTTTTTAAGGGATTTCGAGACTAAAAAGACGTCCAAATCTGGTTTTGTAATTTTCCCTATATGTTTGATAGTCATATTTACTTGCCACCCTTTAGGTAGTATATTTGCAGCAGGATCGACCATAGGGAAATTATATAGGAAAACCAAATCGCGCGTTTTAAAACATGTTCTACTACTTTTTTAATTCAATGTCGGCGGTTTCCTCGTGTTAGCTGGCACACCGTCTTCGACTTTAAGTACAGAAAATAAATAAAACACAATGTTTTTGAATTTTATTTTCCATTTTCACTTTTATCTAAAGTGGGCTCCCTGTGATCAACCCTACAACTTGCTCACAACAAAAAGTTGTAAAGTTGATTTACACGAAACAATTCATGTTGTAAACATAGCGTAAGTAGATTGCATGCGAAAGTTGTAAGCAAAAGTTGTATCGTGTAAATCGGCCTATACACAGACGTCGGATCAGCTCAACCTGAGCATCAGTGCTCTTTTGGTGGAACTTTTTAAGGATGTCAAAAAGTGACCCATACGTACCCCTGCTTACCCGCATGTGAGAAATTACTCTCATTTGACTAATCTTTTTCATAGTTGACAAATGCGCCAAATGTGATTCACACGCATCGTGTGTTAAGGGCAAATGTGTCTGTAATGAAGGATATCAAGGTGATGGGGAGTCTTGTACTCCTAAGCCTGGCCCAGGAGGCTCGCCAGGAGGTAAGCGTTTTATTAAATATATTTAGGATGATTTAAAAATTTTCAAGTTGCTTCACACCTTTGAAACTAGAAGCGTCAGCATGTAGAGGTCAGCAAAAGTTATCTCTCGTGAAGAAATATCATTGTCTAATGTAGTTAATACTTGCACTTAATCGTAGCATACTCATTAAAGCGCTTTCCAAACAGTTGCAGTTGCGCCACAAACCAGACCAACAAACAATAAACCAGTCCCACCCGCAAGACCAGGGCCTCCTCTTGTCACTCCGCCACTTACTGTAGGAGGCTCACCAAGTCCTTCCAGTGGTGCTTCCTCAGGAGGGGTCCCTGCAAGCTCATCGGGAGGGGGTTCCCCAGGTGCTGCTTCTGGAAGCTCCGCTGGTGGTGCTCCAGGAGGTTTCCCTGGTGCCCCTGGAGGCTCCCCTGGTGGTGCCCCCGGAGGCTCCCCTGGTAGTGCTTCAGGGGGTTTCCCTGGTGCCCCTGGAGGCTCCCCTGGTGGCGCTCCAGGGGGTTCTCCTGGTGCCCCTGGAGGCTCCCCTGGTGGTGCTCCAGAGAGTTCTCCTGGTGCCCCTGGAGGCTCCCCTGGTGGTGCTTGAGGGGATTCGCCTGCTGACACCTCTAATGAAGAATCATCATGGTGGTGGCCCTTTTAAGAGGAAGTATACGTACACAATCTAACTCGTCTAAGAAGCAGAAAACTGAGAAGTGCAGATAACATAATAGATTGACGATACGACAGAAGACATAGTATATAATAAACAGCGCATGCTTAAGATTTTTTCTGCTTATGTTTTGTACACTTAATTCTGTAACAGTTTTATATACCCAACAGTGACTGGTGTCGCAAAAACTAAGAGAAACATAACTAAACCACATATTCATTTTATATGTAGTCTATTAAATAGCCAATAATTAGATAGCTGATAACCTGATAGAAATCTACAGCAACCCTTTTTATTTTGATAGGGAAATCCCATCTATACTACTTTTTCATTCTGTGATTAGTATAAGCATCTAGTGGATTGCTACAGAAAGTGCATTTTTGTTTTGGCTACCCTACTATAGGGTTGATCTAATAGTAGAGAAAGAGGCTGATTTTTTGGAATGAAAATGATGGCAGTGGTTAAGCGTTTTTCCGAGATTGACATTAAGGCATTGACTACTTTCTATATATCAGTTCACTGGTCAAACAAAAGCATTCCATTGAAGGTGCGAGGTACAAATTTGGATAATCCTATGAAAGTATCTTGCAGACTCGATTGAATGCTTTGTGTTTGACCAGTGAACCGAAGTATGGAAAGTGGTCAGATCGCTAATGTTTCTGTTATTAGGGACTTTAAATAGGCTAGAAAATCGACCACGTGGACGTTCTTGTTTAATGCGCGCGCCGTCGTCTTCAAGGTTTTAGAACGTGAAACAACCTTAACTGTTCTGTCGAGAACGCGAACCTCAACGGCGACGGCGCGCGCACGAGCAAAAATGTAAGGTCCCTATTTTCTAATAACGCTTTACTAGTTTGTTTATACTAACACAATTACACCTCATCCTCGGTCTTATTGGTTACAATTCCGGCAAATGACGTAGCTAGTGATCGGGTTGTTGGACCTCAAATTGTCAAATAGTAGTTGTCCTTGGCTTAATGTATATCATAAAATCATTAAACTAATATATTGTAACATCATAGCAAATATAAATAAACGAAAACGATAAAATAAAAGTCCAAAAAGTCTCGGGGTAAGCCAAGCAGCCGCAATAGCCATAGAGCATTCCTCTTTTATGCCATATTATCATCCAATAATCTTACTCTCATAAAGCACGAAAAGGGAAGGATTGTCGTAACATTGAAATGGCTTCCCATTGGTTTCGTATGCAATCATCCAATCACATAATTACAGTCAGATGATTAAAGTACGGTATAGCTAAAGTACGACTAAGGACTTGCGGTGGGGTTTCCCACTTATCCACCCTATTATTACTTACCTTAATGCGACGCAAATTCCACACAGATGAAGCGAATAAATAAATAGTAAGTAAATGGCTTGTTATAAGGTAATTTTAAAACTGATAAATCTAAGATTTTTCTCTGTAAATACTTCTTTTAAGCTGGTGCCTGAAGCTCGGTGCTAATCTATAAAATGATCCATCCATGAACCTTGACCTAGTTAAGTGAAAACCTTGGTAAAAGAAACAAAAAACAAAAAGCGCAGAAATGCTGCTTTATTGATAATGAATGTATTTTAAGCAAACAACAATAACCATAAAAACGATTTGTTTTTATATCCATTTTATGTATTTTTGGTTTAAGACGTACTAACACTGAACATTCCAATATATTTTGTAGTTGGTCGTGCTAGTGCATGCGCGTCCAATCCCTGTCAGAATGGAGGAGTATGTGTGGATACGTCAGAAGGTTTTAACTGCCTGTGCAAAGAAGGCTTCTCAGGACCTCTCTGTCAACTGGGAACCGGTAAGATAATAACCATTAAGACTAGTTGTTCTGCCCCGCTAATAGTTTTTAGTTTTAAAACAAGTTGAGAACCTCTGGCTGTCTTGCTCATAAATGCAGGGCTATATGCTGCGGGGAATGAGGTTGGTTGAGGTGCACCTTTCACACCGGACTGATTTTTTATTGTCTGTGTCATCTGCAGACCACTGGTTATTGGCGTTCCGTTTTTATATAGACGCACCATCCCATTCAAATATACCCAAAATGCCACTATCCCTAAGAGCCTACTTTTAATAATTTCTTTCACTGGAAACTCGAACCGCATCAAACACTCAAAATCCTAGATTCGCCCCAGAATACATACCTTTCACAATTATACAAAACTTGTTCTGTCATATTGTCATGTATTCATATTTTTGGATGTAGGTTTATCAGATCCGTGCACACCCAATCCTTGTAAGAATAATGGCGAATGTAGAAACGTCGATGGTAAACCCAAGTGTCTGTGTACTGAAGGCTTTGAAGGAGAATTCTGTGAATTACCTATAGGTACGATAGTTAGAGAAGCGTGCTTCATAAACAACGCAATAACTGAAAAGCAACAGCAACGTCTACGGCATCACCACCTGACCACCACCAACACCTTACAGTAACTGTCAAAGAAACAGTTGCAATTTTACAGCAAAAATTTTAGAGTAGCAGAAAAAGATGAAACACAATAAAGGAAGAAAGAAAGAAAGAAAGATAGAAAGAAAGAAAGAAACAGAGAAAGAAATAGAGAGAGAAAGAAAGAAAGAAAGAAAGAAAGAAATAGAAATAGAAATAGAAATACATAGAGAAATGAATAAATAACTAGATAACAAGATAAATAGATTAGTAGATAAGTAGATGAATAGATTAAATAGATAAATAAATAAAATAGATAAATAAATAAAATAGATAAATAAAATAAAATAAAATAATTAATTAATTAATTAAATAAACAAATAAGTAAATAAAATAAATTAAAAAGATAGCAATATTTAAGTGCGTTTTAAACTAGTCAAACTCTTTAACTAAACTTATATTTGCTAATATATAAAAACATTGCTCCTTATGTTCCAGGTACAGGTGGTACAGGTGGTGGCACTTCACCAAGTAAATCAAAGTGCCATCCTAATCCTTGCCTCAATGGCGGCCAGTGTCGTGAAAATGGCGGAGGTTATGACTGTGCTTGTCAACCTCAATACAGTGGACCAAACTGCGAAAGTAAGTAAATGGTCTGTCCCGTCTGATTATTGGTAAAGAATGAAGTAGGCTTCCGGTAAGATTAGAATTGTGCATCCAATGGTTTGAGAAAATGCATCATCAGAACAAATATCCAAGATTCTTTTATTTATATAATTGCTGCTTCAACCAGGCTACTTAGGGAATTCAGTCCACATCCAACTGATATTAGGAAAGTTTAGGATATTGTGTTTAAGGTGATTCCTCGGTTTTGCATCGCGCATCTTTTCTGCGCATAACAAAATAACAAGAAATGGCCAGTAAAGTACAGCTTTATCCGTCCACATCTGCCCCTATAATTATCAAAATAGCAAGTTAAGTTGGTCTACAAGTAAATTTATTTTCATTAACAATCAATCATTTATCATTTTCTTTTGTTAATAAGGAAACCTCCACATCGAAACGTTGAAAAACATTGCCATAGTTTGACTTTTTAGGATCATCACGATCGTGAGTTTGATGTTTGACGATTTCTGATATCTTCTTAGAATCCAGAAGCGTGCTGCTCGAACCATACTCGACTCTGATTTCTCCACACCTTCTGTTTCATTATTCCT
>WUAP02122793.1:0-15769 GCA_015163945.2 Stichodactyla helianthus | reverse complement strand
TTCACAAAATATTGTGATTTGTTAGTGTCTCGCAAGCAATTATTTGCCTCTGCCTTCGGCATCAGCAAATAATTGCCTGCTCGCCACTAACAAATCACAATATTTTGTTCAGCATCATCCAATAATTGCTTATTATTGTCATATGGCAAGGTAATTTCATCCACTCTCATTGGCCAATTTGTTCTCCATAACTTACAGTATGGACCACTAACCTTATGGTTGTGTTCACCTTGCCATATAATAAATATTTTATTCACCTTGCTTACTTGGTTCATACATAAGTTATGGAACCTCTTTTTTTTCCACTTTTTATGCAATGCACCACACATTTGGGCCATAAGGCAGTGGAAAAAACTTGGTCCTTAACTTAAGGTACAGCCCTCGCATTTGGTTAATAAGAGGTACCGGTATACAGTATATTTTCTATTGTTATATAGCTATGGATTTCCCTGATATAATGAATGCTGTCATTGGCTGAAAGATGATCACGTGGTGTTAACTAAATCTAAATGTATTCTGAGCAGGAAATAACAACTTATTTCCTGATCGGGATACAAGTAGCATGTGAAAAGGAAAGGTAAAATAAACCAGCACACAGCCCAGTGCACGTGATCAGAGCGTGATTAATCCTGTGGCGTGATATCTTGCATAAATCAGAAACAAGAAAGCCGATGAAAACCACTTCAGATTCCAGAGTCCAGAACTTTTGTTTACTTTTCGCTTACTCACTGAATAAATTCTTTTTATTTTCTAAATTGGCTGGGAATCATTTCTCTGTCGCTATATAACAAAACACTTAATGTCCGATCCCTCAGGAAGCAGTTAGTTTTGTTTTCCCTTGAGACAAAACTAACTGTTTCCCTCGAGATCAGGCATTAAGTGTATAATAACCAATAAAACGAAATCTGGTTATTGTATTCATTACACACTGACGCAGCCTGTACTAATTTACTTGCTAGTTTCCATCGGTATATTTTCTAGTAACAGTAAGAGGGCATACTCTTACATGGAGCCTTACCATTCAAAATCTTCTCTTGCACAAGGACAGTTTATCATTTTAATTGCACGATCATAATCATACCCATTGAAACAGTGGGCATGCGCAATACGGCGCTCATAAGTAGATTTCTTGCCCAACAGACATCTAGATGAGTTTCTTTCATCTGTTGGACTCCACTGCTTATAATCTTGAAGGGTACATGGTTTACCTACATACATAATAGGAAAATCACTAACTAATATAATACATATTCAGTGCTTGAACTTAACTTTTTTGTCAATGGCTGTTGGAGCTGAGAAGTTACTAGCTGAGAAATAACCCATCAGCTTTTACTGGCAATTTTTACTAGTCATGGACGAGTGGACTACCACTAAGGTCAAGCACTGTACATACATTCAAAGGCTTAATTGAACAGGCACTTAATTACATTACAAAGTTACCACATCATAGCTACAATATCACTAACAGGAAGGATAGACTGCATTCTGACATGATCAAGAAGTGCAATTAACCAAGAATTTTATGTTGAGAATCACAAATCAATAAATCCTTTCCAGGGCTTAAAATAATTTTTCAGCTGGTGCTGGTCAAGTTGTCTGGCCAAGTTGTCTGGCCAATCCAAATTTTGCTCAGACACCATACCGGTAGACTTGCTAATTTGCTGAAATGGATCGATGATAAAGGTGTAACTTGAAACTACTGAAACTTGCACTTTGCCTGATGTGACTGGACAAAATGTCCAGCCTCCCAAGGATTTCACCAGAGAAAACCCATTTTTGGCTGGACATTGTCTGTTGACTGGCTGTTATTTCAAGCCCTGTTTTCTGCTCTGGTTTCTACTCCAGTATTTATTTTTAAAAGAAATGGTCAACACTCAGCATGCATTGATTCAGTTCTGGATGTATTAGAGAATACTACATTGTAAGATATCAACAACAGAGCAGCTGTCCTAAATGGCTTTTTCCTTGATGTACAACTCTTAGCTTCTCTCTTACCTAGAGCTTTCCTTAGGTCTATGTGCACTACAGTCCACTCATGTTTCTGGATATGAGAACCAAATATAGTAAACTTAGTGTTCTGCTCTCCGGGTTCTGTGAGAAGACCATACACTCGCATTCTTTCATTATCAAGGAACTTCTTTGTGAGCCATGTCTCCCCTTCATTCCAGCTGTAACTAAAAAATAAAATATAATCATGCCATGTACAATTAGAAACTGGATAATACACAACTGACTAAGAAATAAAGAAAGATAATTTTTTGTAAATACTTTGTACATTATCAACATCAACACCACCATCATAATAATTAAGGATCTTAGCCTATGGACTTCTCTTTAAATTATTTAGAAATGAAAAGGAAAAGGAAAAACACTTTCCCTTTGAGGCATTTCTTTTCTATTTATCTGTCAGTCTCAAAAACAACATCATGTACTTATGTACATGAAAAGAATTTGTAAACATCTATACATTCATGTACATGTTACAATATATAAATTAAATTAACTTACTAGATGAGGTTTGTTGGAGACCATCTTGGAACAGCAATAATAATACCACCATGATCACCCATGTTATAATAAAAAGATCCCTTCAGTACCTATAAATAGCGGAGTTATAACATGCATTAGCTTCAAGCTTTAGTGATTTGTACTAGTTTTAAAGAGAAAATAAATTTGGATGACTTAATTAGGACCAAAAAGATCAGCTACACTGAGTCTTGCAGCTGAAAAGACATAGATGGTTGGGTAATATTCACTAAGATAATGAAAGTAATAGTATCACCTCATGCCAAGTAAGACCACCATTAGATGACAAGAATACATCAGCATTGATTTGTAGACTACGGCCAATTGTACCTGTCAAAACAAAAAGCCAAGCAATATTTTAAAATGCCTGCAATGACATTTAATGAATATACATCACAGCTAAATTCCATATGACAGGGTAAGCCTCATGCACAGCTGAGTAATGATCAATCAACTGTGGACAACAACAAGGCTGATTTTAGCAAACATCAAAATAATATTGTCAATTACTTATCATTTATGAGTGTTTATTTTAAGTTGCTTAAATGAAATGACTATATATACACTGAATATACTCTTCAGAACTCACAACATCTAAAGGTCTGGAAAAAACCACAGTTATCATGCTTTATATATATCACTATGACAAATCACTAAGACAATGATCATAATAACACCATACATTCAAAAAGTAATTTAAACAATCAATTATATTGAACTGCAATTTAATTTTACTGTGTGGGGGAGGGAGGGGGAGGGGGAATCATGAAGAGGGGACTACACATTATTCACAACTTTGAAAAGAGGTCAAACCAGAAATTTTGCATCTTACCCATTGCCATGATGAGTCCTGGAGCATTAGCACTAGACAGCATTGGAGAGTAGCGAGTATAGGGGTAATTACTACCAAACTCTTGAGAAACATGGAGTGAACAATTTGGCTTTTGGGAAAAACGATAATCCAAAATAAGAGCTTTTAAGATATGTAATAATTATTTTATGAGATTGAATAAAATTTAAGCAATGTTAAACTAGAACTAAGCTGCCTGCTATCACTAGCATACATCAACAATAGCTTCTCACTTCGAGGCCAGCTGTAATGCAAGTTAGTGCTGTACGCCTCATGCACATCATGCAAGCAGATGGCTGGAGAATAATTGGTATCTGGGGAGGAGGCTCGCATTCACTAACGCTTAACATAATTTTACCATAACTGTAATTTCACTTTATGATTGGATGATTCGCATGCAGGGGCTGCAAGGAGGGAGGGTATAAGCCCCCCAGTCTTTTTCTGAATCTATATTAATACAATAAGGTGCTCTGTGATCCCTATCAAAACTTAAACCCCCGCTTTCAAACATGCTGCATGGTCCCTGCCATGAAAAATAAGAAGAAGTCATAATTTCAGTGTTACTGCATGTTATTTACAGTGTATTCACTGCAAGTCCATAAAAAACTGCTCTATGATGAAAGTGTAAAGAGAGATATAGAATGTACTAACCAATAAGCAGTTCAAGGGACGATCATTCATGTCCACCTTTGGTGCCTCAAGTAGCTTCCATTCCCCTCCTTTATCAAATGTTATCATGGATACAAGGTTGCGATGGCCAACTTTTCCTGGAGTCAGCTGACTGGCAATATACACACCCCTTAAGCTCTCCACCTTGTGAATGTCAACAAATGAGTAGTGTATATATCTCCTGTAATAAAGATATTAGCCAAACATTACTCACGGTGTAACAGGTATATGTTTATCCTGGGCAAACTGCCTCTCAGGCCTCACTGTATTAGACATCTGTGGCACTGCCCCTGAGAGCTGGAGCACAAGGGCCACTGGCACCCTGAGTACCCCCCATTTGGGCTGCATACAGAAGTCTTTATTATTTTATTTCATGTTATGTATAATTAATGATCCCTACTCCTGATGCAGGTATATAGTACCCATTTTATATCACCACACTACCCTACCCTCTGCTGACATGATTTTGATTTACTTTTCAAAAAAAAAAAAAAACACAAATACTAAATTTAAAAACATTTCCTAGAGTTTGTGTAACTTCAAATTGAGTTATCAGGGAAAGCATACATGTACCACTGAATTCCCTGAAGTGTCAGCAGCCAGCTGAAAAAAATGATTCATCTGTTTTTTTCGATTGAAATGATCATGTGACATTGCATACTTTTATGCACATGGAATGTGCTTGTGATATTTGGCACATGATGTCTGCAGATTAATGATAAATATGTTAAAATTTTCCATATTCAGCATTAAACTACAGACTCACACACCAAATGTCACCACCACATTCCATGTGCTTAAAAGTATGCAATGTCACATGATCCTTTCGACCGATCCATGGATGGATCGTTTTTTCTGGGCTGGCTGCCCAACACTTCAGGGAATTCAGTAGTAAGCTCACCGTAACCAAGGGCTCCCAGTCTTGTAGGAGAAGTATAGCACTCTGGATAATGACAAGCTGTACTTAATCCCTGATGTATCTGAAATGTAAAGGTGTGTAGTCCTTCTGCTGTGACTTACTGCCAAAAACACTTGGTTTTCTGAAGCATCACAGACAAGAAAGTCCTGGGGAAAAAATTAAAGAGGAAGAGGCTCTAACTGACAAAAGATCAATGTACTTCATCAGAATATGTACAGTAGCACAGATTATGTCATCATGCCTGCTTGACTAACTCCATCCATCCCCCTTAACAGAGTAGAATAACATCCCCAGTTGACCTGTTGGCTGTTTGTTGGCCGTTTAATGGTCAAAAAAAAAAGGATACCACTTTCTCCCTATCCTCAGCATCCCAGATAAATAAATCATATTGTATACACTTACTACAAGTATTACCGGTACTTTCAAACAGTAAACCTACCATGGATGGCTTCTGAGTTGGTATTTGAGCTGCTTTAAATGGACCACGGTTTAAAGAAACCATTAGGATTAAACCATCAGAACTGCTACTGCTCTTAGGCTACCAGAACACAAAATTAATAAAAGACATTTATTAAAACTAGCATTTCAATATTGTGACAAAAACAAAATAAAATGAAGTAAAATTGGCTAAGGTTATGCAACTGTTTTAAAAAGACATGCAGGTAATTCCCTAACAAAACTAAATATTTTTAGGTAAAATATATTGATTATCCCTCCCCCCCCCCCTTTCAACAAAATTAAAGAAGTCCTACATCCAAAGATATCCTCAGCATAGAATTGATGCTATGTTCTGAGCAAGGTCACTTCTCTTGTCTAGAAATATAATATAAATAATCACCTCCCACTCTTCTTCCCTCCCTCTCTGCCTTCCTCTCTCCCTCCCTCCCTCTATCCTTCCCTCCCTCTCTCCCTCTCTTCCTGCCTCTCTTCCTCCCTCCCTCCTTCCCTTCCTCTCTCCCTACCTCCTTCCCTCCATCCTTCCCTCCCTCTCCCCTCCCTCTCCCATCTCTTCCTCCATCCTTCCCAAAAAGGCCCCCCTTTTTGCATCAAAATTCCATCCTCAACAAGCCCTGCCTCCAAAAACCTCCTCTTCATGAAAAGCTCTTTCCCCATTACACACCTTCCTCCATTGTCTCAACATGTACTTACCTTAGTAGCAAACATATATGCATCCATCACTTCAAAGTTAGTCACTCCAGAGATGACAGATATTGCAACATTTGAACGATAGTCTGTTCTTACGACAACAGATTTGCTTCCTGAGAAATTAACAAATTATACATTAATTAAATCATGAAAAACTATACACTATATTCTCATTCCCAGAATGATTTTCAACAAATGTTGTTGCTAAAGGATCCACACTGGACAATTCCAAAACCACCATTTTCTGGTTATCAGTGTTCTCACCAGGCTGTACCCTTGTGGATTCCCGCAAAGTCCAGGACCGGCACACAAAATTCAACTGTTTGCATCCCTGAGGGCGTATGAATTTTTCAAAGATACTTATCCATTAATACAATAATTAGTTAGAACTTTTTTAAATAAAATCAAATATCCATTTAAAAATGGAAACCCTTCCGAAAACAAGGCTTTCAGAATGATCATGCATTTGTGTTGTTGAAAGGGCAGTGTATTGCCCGATTACACTGTCACGACTGTTGTCTCGATCGCCGCATAGCAATGAAAATAGTGGTAAAACACACCGACAACACAATGACTGTAATGTCTCCACATGCACCAACATCCCTTTCAACAACACTTCCAACTGAACCAAACGCATAAATACTGTCTCTGTCTGTTCATTTCCTCACTCTGAAGATGACCTCCACTCATCTTTCTCAAGACTACACTATACACCCAGACGATCACACAACACCAACATCGTTTACACCTGGGTTCAAACCATTCACTGTCATTTGTGTGGTATTATTGATTCATAATTAAAATTGCAATGTGGTATTGTAGTTGTAATGCATTTTAGTCAAGGTCAACAAGATAACCTAAGCTGTCATCAGGTGTATAATTACTTTCCTATATAAAAACCCCCTGATTGGCTGATTCGCGTTCTCATTCCAAGAGGCTTTGTGTCGTATTACAAATCCTCAATCTGATTGGTCAAATCCTGTTATGATCCTGCATCAACAATCTTGCAATGATTTTAAGGCCTCCTATTGGTTGAAATGTGTGATCATTCTAAGAGCCTTGTTTTCAGAAGTATTTCCATTTTTAAATGGCGTTTTCCATTTTTAAATGGACGCTTGCTTAAAATAAATTGCAGTATGTTCATAATTAACAAGGCAAAAGTCCACATGAAACAGTGGATTTGATTCTCCAAAGGTCTGGGACTAGTCTGTGTTAACTGACTTCATTTACTGAAGGCATGTATTTAGAAATTCCCTCGAGAGAAATTTTCATTGAATTTTAAATGTATTGTGTTAAGAAAATAGCTTGCACAATTGGAAATAAAGATGCTCAGGTTTGTTTTGTTATACAAGTATAAACCAATTGTCATTTTTTTTAGCAAATCAGTAAAGACAGCAAAAGCCTGTTATTAAAAACGTGGGAAATGGCCCACCTATTCCTCTGGATGGCCCGTAAATTTAAAGGGTGGTGGGCCAAATGACCCTCTGAAAGAAAATCCTGGTTAGAACACTGGGTTATGAATTTTACATACAAAGACATTACATTCATGACAGTCATAATCATAAGCAAAGACACTACTATACCTGTTAGTTCTTGGCGCTCAATGAACAATGTGTCTGTATTTTCATAAGGAGGAATTCCCCTACAAGAATAATTGAAGCCATAAAAATTTAATTACAGTAGTGCTAATAAAAATACATTCATTGATGAAATGCAATACAGCCACCTAATAGACCTCTTTACCTTCATTGTTTGTCTACCCATTTCAATTCATGTGATGTCACTCTTGGGAGTTGATCCTTTTATATGTTAATATTTTAACACGTTCATCACAAAAGAACAATTCCCAAGGGAATGTCACGTGGTCTGAAATGGGCAATTTGCATATGAAGGTAAAGAGGTCTATTACAGTATTTACATTTACTTCTTTCTTTTAGCCAGATGGCCTCATCCAATTTTGGCAGTTTTTGGCAAGGATTATTGGACGTACATGTTTGTGTCTGAGTGAAAGGATAGGGTGATGGCAGATCCCAGAAATGTGGTATATATCAGTAGGGTGTATCAGTGCAGCAGTGGTGGCTGGTGGCTTGTAAGATGATGCCATCTGACAGCCAGGATGGCAAAAAAGGATAAAGTAATTCATTTTACTTTGCTAACATTGGGAGTGGTTGTCCAATTCTCCCAAGCCAGGGCTCATGTATGAAAGCACTTGAAGGTGTACACTTTACCCCATATCTTCATCAGTGCTCCAATATATAAGTATTTAAAGCTAATTAAAGCTACATGGAATGGAAAGAAGTTGAAACAATATACAAGGTCACTGGGAATTAAACAAATACATGCAGACACAGTGAGTCAAATGAAAACTACTCTATTTTAAAAGGTTTCTGTCAATGCTTGACAATATTGTGATCTTACCAGTAATATGTCTTTACTCTTTCATCTTTTAATCTCCATGTCTTTCCAAAGTCTTCTGAAACATAAAGCTACAATACAGAAAGAGAAAATTAAGTTAATTCAAAGTTAATAATTATTCAAAATTTACATTTAAAAATTTGGGGTGGCTAATTGTCCTTTCTTGCAGCTCGGAAGCTGAATTGCAAAGGACGCAGCTCAATGTGGCTGAGTCAAAAGCATACAAAGGTGCATATGCTGCCGCTATACGACTCATGTCTGACCAAGGAGCACAGCTCAGATCAAATTAGGTTGATTTTTACTGAGGGAGGAAAACCGGAGAACCCAGAGAAAAACCCTCGAAGCAAAGGAGAGAATCAACAAACCCAACTCACTTATGATGGCGAGTCTGGGAATCGAACCCAGGACCATAGTAGTGAGAGGCAAGAACCTACACACTACACCACCCTTGCTTCCGAAATGACATATTTCTATTGAGCCATTTATATGCTTCTTCTATGTTGAATTTTTATTGATAAAAACATCAAGCTTTCGACTCATAGAGACATATTTCTAAAAAAGGGATCTTACATTAATCATGGGAAATGGTGGATGGATTGGGGTGAACGAGTTAGAAACCCTTTTAACCCCACCCCACCCCACCCCACCCTATTCCCTAGCATAGAATGAATTTTGAATTCATAACCCTCTTGTATTGCAGAAAATGATATTTCCAGTTACATGTACCTCTAAAAATTGTACTTCTACAAATAAATAACATTCAGAACCCCCCTTTTTTGTTGGATCACTGTATTCTTATTACTTACCATCCTCCCATAGTAATAAGTAATTTAAACAACTGTTTCTAAACATATAAATTTACCCTTTTGACAAAGTATGTCTTGTCATAAGCAAGAATGACATTGGGCTTAGAAACATGGAAGCTTATGTCATCTGGAGTGAAGGAAACTGCTGTGCCTTCAAATGTCCTGCAGTCATCAGTAGTGCTGTAAATCATCTTATGTTTCCTGTCTGTAAATATGTACTGAAAACAAAGCCAAATGTTTAGATAAGTATTAGGAAAATTGCACAATCTCGAGTGCATTTTGTATGAGTTTGCTTTGAAAGTTCTCAAAAGTAATTGGAGAGGCCTTTAAAATCCTCCAACTGATAACTAATATTAATAGCTAATCAATTCTGTACCTTTGTCTTGTCTACAGGAGAAGAATAAAATAGATTTATCTGGGCCAGGCCACCATTAGACAAGTTAAAGTACTGCGTGTAGTTTTCAAAGGTTTGAGCATAGTCCCTTGAGATCCATACAGCACTTGTACTTTGAGACTTTATAACTGGATCACATGTTAAAACAACCACTGTTTCATGGTTATCCCCAGACCAGTGTACATATGCCTTGTGATGGCTATCGTTCAAGTGCATCTGAAAAAGTTTAAAAAAAACCTTTTAGGTAATCATTTGCAAATGTATATCGGCCATTTCTGAGTTCCTCATGAAAATGATGCATGAAGGGAGGCTTTGTGCAAAATCACTGTGGCATGAAGCGACTGACTTGTTCTGATGTCAGTCTTTCCCCTATGACTTGTTCGTAGTTCACTTGTCAAAAATAAACATTTAAGCAACAGAAAAAGTCAAAGAAATGTCAGTTGTTTTGCACCACCAAGTGTAACTTCTCTGTGTGTCTTTTTCTTTTGCACAATATGTATGACACAAAGAGACTTATAAAAAGGTGCCTCAACTGCAACAAATCTTACACACTTACTATATTCAAATATTTATAACATACAACACTTAAGGTGGCTGGCTACTATTGAATCAAGTTTCTGAGTCCACAAGCATGAAGCATGCGCACGCATAATTTCCACCAAATCACCATGGTAACCTTCAGAATTTTACTGAAAAAGATTGAAGAACCATACGTGTTTTGAACTTCAAGAAGGTTTTGCATGGGACCCTATACTTTTTATGTGATTATTTGAAAAACCTCCTAAAAATCTATGTCATACCAAATTTTTTCAAAAAGTTAAATATTAGAACTTATGAAAAAGTGAAGTTTTGTATGAATTTCAGCTCGACTTGATGGGACGTTTTCCAGGCACTGGTTGAACAAAATATGCCAAATCCAGGTATTTTTATATTCTTATCTTAAAGTTATTTATGTCATGTTGTAGATGAATTATCAACTAGTTAATATCTGTACAAATATTGCCTTCGTACATCTATTATCTTTTGAGCTTTAAATTTTTTCCTACTCACTTCGGCTAACGAGATTTTCGCTTCCAAAACTTATAAACACCCATCCCTTCAAGCTTGATTATCTCAAAAAAGTAGTTCAGGACACCCTATTTTTCTGTTCATATTTGAAATCAGCATTAAAATTTCGTTAAAAACGATAAATCCAATAGTAGCCAGTCACCTTAAGCCATGTTATTTAGGGAGGAAGGTAAAATGGAGGACCTGGAAAAACCCTCTATGAAATGAAAGGAGACCAATAAAAAAACAATACAGCTGTAAGAGTCAAGAGCCTATTTGCTGGTTATAGAAGGAAACTAGCATAACAAACCAGATAGGATGGAACATGTGACTCTGTCAGATGGTAAAGGTGAAATGTTTTATCACCAGGCCAGTACACTTAATTTCAAACCATTGGGCCGCATCTATACAAGCAAGTTTTCCTTGACATTAAGTAAAAATTGCTCGTGCTGATGAAGTAAAATGAAAAGTTTTTCCTTGACAAGGAAAAAGTGTCAAGGATGAAATTTGCTTGTGTAAACAGACAACAAGGAAAATGTGGCACTTGAGGAATATTAATGAGATCTTCTCTGATCGAAACTTGCCAAGGAAAACTCGCTCATCATCTGCAAGAGCAAGAAAACCTTGCCAATAAAAAATTGTCAAAGAGAACTTGCTGATCATCTATACTTGTAAGCAATGAAAATTGTTAAGGATACTTGTCAAGGAAAACTTTAGTTGTGTAGATGAGGCTTAAAGCTTTTAATATATGGGACATGAATATACTTAAGATTACTAGCTCTATAGCCTTTCGTCAAGATATCAACTTGAAAGATGCATTCTACGTAATTTTATGGTAATTTATCCCTATCAAATATTATCTATGTCCTCAATAAGTTTTACTTTTTATAATATTTTTCTTTAAGGAAAATACAAGAAAGGAGAAGAAACCCATTAAACGAATTCTTCATCTCTTGTGTTGGGAATAACGGTGTTAATAATAACGATCATGCGGAAGCTTAAATCCAGCTTCAAGTAAAATTTTACAGCTTAAATTATAAAATCGTATTGAAAATTTGCGATCAAAAATTGGGATTCTTGATTAAAGTTCTCAATGACATGAATATAGACGAAAACTTTTGCAAACAAGGATTACAGAAGTGAGTTATTATAGTGATTATGTAAGACTTGAATAAGTTAAAGTTTATTAAGGTAGATAAGCATGAAAAGTAAACTTGCTAAAACGATATCTGTTGCTTGTGTTATAATCATTTGCTTTTTTCGTCGTCTTTAAGATAAATCTCGGGTTATTTAGTACCTACCTCGACGATTTTCGGGCTAAAGTCTGGGTTGATAGACCGCTTTGATCGTTTTTTAAACTTCTGGATAATTTTGTCAACATCGAGTTCTTGGTTCTTTGACGAAGGTGTTTCTTCAGTGTTGATCTCGAGCAGTTTAGAAGGCGCTCCTGGCAATGGATATCGACGTTGAACAAGCACAGGACGGTAGTATCCTGCGTGACCTTGGTCTGTAGAGATAGCTTGTAGGATAAAAGTCGAAAAAAGGGAAAATATTGTGCTTATTTGCACCATTTTGACAGACCCTCTTGTGTTATGTTGCTCGCAGTATGACCTGGTACTACTACATCACGTGATGTGACGTCTGTTGTACAATAGGTGCATTTACTCGGGCAAGAACCAAATGCAATTCTCAATATTCTACGAAATCAGACTCCTCACGACTTGTTGTGAAAATTGGTTTTTCGCTGCCGTCAATCAAAAATACGCAGTCGGTAGTTTTTATATTTTTGACTTGCAGCAGCTACCGAGTTCGCAGAATATTGAGAATCGCAGTAAGGAAAAGGAAATAAAGTCCTTAATAACCAACCCCCCGTTCCTGGGTTAGCAAAAATATCATATCCTCCCCTGTATTTTGTCCAGTCATTATTATAGCTGCATACAGTTAGTATTAACAGCCCCCTATATAGACCGATCTTTGTTTACAGTATTTTGCTCATTAGCATACGAATTTTCAATTTTAAAAAGTCGGGAAAAATGCAAACGGAGTTCAAAACTTAAAAGAGCTTATTGATATAAGAAATCTACGAAATTTGTAGCTCTTTCCATGAAATATCAAACGAGATATCAGTTTTCAAATTTCTGGGTGGTAAAAGCGCTAATGAGCCCATACATTCTCTGTAAAGTTTAGAGTTTTTAAAACCACTTTATGGAAAACTATTTCATGTGCTGAGCTCAAAATTTCAAGGAAAGCTAATTTTGCCATGTTTTTTCAATATTCAGAGTTGATTTGGTGTTAGTTTGATTAAAAAATGAAATCCCTATGCTAATGAGGCAAAATGTAGGCATTGACGTCAGCAAAGATCGGTCTATATAGCTTCCGAAAATAGCATACCTCATCTACATATAGAAACACTAAAAGATTATACCCTGCTGAGTACTTGCCCAAGAAAATGGAAAATAGAAAAGAAGAAGAAGAAAAAAAATCTACATAGATACCTATGAACATCTTTATCTACTTTAAAACGTTTCCCAATGTGTCCTTGTTTTAAAGTTGGTAAGTAGTTTTTGAAACACAACACATTTTACTCGATCGACACCATAAAACTATCTAACTCTATACCTGATCCACTATGGGACTTAATTATTAAGCGACCCCCCTCATTTTCGAAAAAATACTAACGAATGCACTGTACTATTCATTACGCTTTTTATTTTTATTTCTTATTTATCTATTTATTTTTACAAAATATACAGCATCAGTAGTTCCGCGTTAGTCACAATAATTTTTCTGTTGTCTTTCTTTTCTTTTTATAAAATTTCTGTTTGATCTCAACTTATAACTGCTAATTTGAATACTTGAGTCTCGAAAAACTAAAAAATTAACTAATTAAAATCTAATTAAAATTAACTAATTTGCCTTCATTAATTACTTCACATTTGTGCGCCTCGTCGGCTATGAGCTCATGTACGACTCGATTTCGTGGAATCATTGTTAAATATATCAGTAAAATAAAATTAAACTAATCAAACTAATTTTGTGCCTTCATTAACTTCTTCACATAATTTCCTTTTCCCCCCATTTCTTCTCCTTTAATTTTAAGCATGACTTCTTGCTAAGAATTGTATATATATATATTGCAAATAAACTCAAAGTCCCAATGTTTTTCACTGTTCACTTATATAGGTACTCTGGTGCTGTGGAGAATGTCCGCGGCTATTTCAATCTGGTTTTCGTGGTGTAGCTAGGGTGCTTTAGCGGAAAAACAGATATGATACACGCGTCTATTGGAAGAACCAAACAGAGCGGGAAAATTGGATTACCTTGATCGGAAGACCGAGTTTTCCGGAATTTTCCGATCGGAATGACACATACGGTTTTCCAAGGTAAATGGAAAGCACCTCTGTTTTCATTTCAATCACTGCGCAAATACCAGTATATGGGATAATATTGCAATGTCATTTTGAAAGATTAGGGTTTTTTGTCGACGCATGTCCAACTCAAACACGTCTCAGTGTGGTATAAACTTCTTTTCCATGCCCTAATCTATAAACAGCGACAGTTACTGAGGTCACCTTGCTACTTTTCTCGAACCACACTTCATTTGGCTAACTGTTCCAGAATTCGGAGTATCACGCTTGAGTGCAGTCTCCCGCCATCCTTCGGATTCCAGCTATATTTACATCTTCACCAGATGATATTTCAATCGAATACTTTTGACACCTTAGCGCTTTAGAAAACTCTACTCTAAACTCAGGGTTTGAAAATGCATATATGAAAGGGTTGACGGCGAAGCTAACTGTCGCGAGAAAGGTGTATGCAGCATAGGCTGAACGGGACAGAGACCAAGTACCACGAACAGTGTCAATCAAATCCATGATAAGCACAGGGGTCCAGCATCCCATGAATACCACCACAATGATGAAGAGAGTACGAGTAACTTTAATTTCTCTAACGCCTAAAGAATCCCTTTTCCTGGAGAAACGCCTTGAGTTGTGCTTTCTGACGGTTTGGAAGACTTTGAAGTAGCAAAAGGCGATGATGTTCGTCGGAATTCCGACGAATATGGTCACCAATGCTATAAGCCAAGTCACGTCTAGACTGAAATAACAGAAAAATTTAGCAGGATGAAATACGAACCTGTGGCCAGTGAGGAGATAGGATGAAGAAGCCAACAAAGACGATAACCAGATAAATACGATTATGGCAATGAGATTCTTTTTGGTAAAAATCTTGAAGTAATAGCTGGTTTTTACGATTCTGAAGTAGCGATTGATAGACATCCATGCCAGTGTCTGAATCGAGGAGGCAGCCAGAGTTGTGATAGTTATTCCTTGATACTGACAGACTGTCTCATTGAAAGGCCATCTTGACATGATTAAAGTAGTGAGAGTGAAAGGCTGCAGAATAACTCCCATCCCTAGATCAGAGACTGCTAGACAAGCAACGAAGTAGTTTGATGTTTTTCGCAAGTTCTTTGCCTTCCAAATCACGAACAGGGTTAAAGAGTTGCCAGCAATAGTTAGAAACTGTAAAATGGCGAACAAAATGCTTTCCAATAACACTACTTCTAATGGTCGACTTTGAAGCTCTTGGGAAAATTTCACAAGAATTGAATCACCAGTGTGGTTCATCGTAAGAATTAAGCAAATTTCGATGAACAAATTTTTTGTTTCTTGAATAATGAATCCAATGGTGAATTATAATGAGCTTTATGAAGCATTGAAATTGTGAGAACTTGCCTTTTGCCCGAAGGCTTTAATTTCGGGCTTTGGAAATCTCGTAAGTCATTCAAATTTCAGTTTTTAGACTACCTTCAATATATAACTTTCACGTTTCTGTTTTTCTTCCATCAAATTATATAACACTCATGTGATCAAATACGTATACTTTTCAGATGATAATGATTAAATAAAAATTTAAATTTCATCGCATACTCAAACCTCTTAAAAGACCCCTCTCTTCCATTACATCAATTCAAACCGCAAAGTATTATGGGT
>WUAP02122782.1:0-15770 GCA_015163945.2 Stichodactyla helianthus | reverse complement strand
CAATGGATAATTAGGCGGTCTTCTTTGATGTCATTAGGTTCGGCTCATGGAAAGTTCGACGTCTGAAACGGGCCTCACCTTCACTCACCTTGTTGGCATTTCGTTACGTTGCAATATTCCCATCGTACTAGAGGATTTGTAGTATAACACCAAGGACCCAAAGGAGCCTGGTGACCAGGGTTTCGGCATGCATTGCCCGCTCCAGTTAGTTCTTTGTAGTTCTCAGGTGTCCTGAAGTGACGATGTGGACACTGAGCCGACCATGATTGGCACTCGTAGCCTGATTTCGTGTGCGAAACATTTCCTCTGTAGGAATACCCGTTGCCATAGTAACAATCATTTGACGGTCCTGATAAAACAGCGAAATCCTAAAGATTGGTATTCGCTGATTTTTTATTCTCAACTTTGATGGGCACATTGCATAAATACAATAGCTTCTTATTCTTCACTGCACGTGAAACCTATTCATCTTCCTTATCACTGTGATGTCGCCAATCAAATACGCGCAATTTATTTAAGAATGGTGAATAGTTTTCATGCAAAGTGCCCGTGAGATTTGGTGAAATGAGTCAAAACGAAATGCTTTGTACGTATATAGGTATATAGGTATAGGTACGTAGAACGAATGGCAAACGACGCGGTCGCGGTACGGAATTGACGACACCGGTGATTAAACCAATGGCAGCACTCGAGGCTACTAACTCTAATCAGAGTGCTCAGAGACAGCTAAACAGGGTCACACCACAGCACTTCCAATACTTTAACTTTTTCACATTTCTAAAATAGCCTCTTTGTTACTTTAGGTGAGAGCAACAAAATGTGCTACTTGTCGCGTTACAAGTTACAGAGCGATGTTGCTCATATTACCACCATGTACAGAACTTGTCACACAACACAAATCGATGTTGCAAGTTGTGGCCGCTCGTTGCCAAATGTAGAAGCTCTTTCTACATCGTGCAACAAACTTTTTCAACTTGAAACATCGTTTTTTGTTGCGTGACAAGTTGCCTACATGGTGGTAATATGAGCAACATCGCTCTGTAACTTGCAAAGCAACAATGTTCTGCAATGTTGCATTTTGTTGCACGTATTATTGCACTTTTATTTTGTGTGTTTTTTAACGTATTCCGTGTGTTTTTTAACGTATTCAGATCAAATGGCTGTATTACGGTAGATGTATCTGACTGGCTTATAGTTACAACTTGAGTGCATAGCCTTTTCTCATATATCTGCATTGTAAAAAATGATGATAGACAATTCGCCCCATGTAAGGACATCCAAACCCCCCGGAAATCTGGCTTTTTTGGAATCAGCAATCCAGAAAATGTTAATAATGATATGGGGTACTTATATAGCGCATTTCACAATTGTATCAATGCGCTTTACAATCATTGTCAGTGGAGGACTTTACAGGCTGCATTTTAAGGCGCTATTGGTAGCCGAGCAGCTTACAATCATTAGTAGGTAATTACTATATTAGTACATTATGCCTCCGATTGGGGTAGGCTGTTGAACCGGGATACAATCCCCTACTCTTATCCAAATAGATCAACAGGTCAATAGAGATGGGAGGGGACTGGAACTGGCCTTCCCTTGCTATATAGAAGCACTATGCCAACCTACCACTGCCAATTTCCATCAATGTTTTGTCATCTGAAAGAAAATTAAAATTTTAGTATCTTCCAAAGTTCTGTACAAGTGTCTGAAGTTTGCAGTGCAATGCAGTGCAGTTTGCAGTTTGAGTGCAATGTGTCATATAAGTGCACCTATCCATATGGATAGGTGCACTTGTTTGCGTACATTGTTCAGATCACTTAAAGTGCTGTTTAAGTGATTTTTCTAACGGGGGTGACTTTTAAGACTCGCGCGCGCTTTTGGCCAGAAGCCACAGGAAACTCAAAAAAAACGCGAGAAAAGCTTCCAACACGACCAAAATAGGGCTTGAAATCAATCCAACAATCCCACGTGAAAGTGATGTAAAGTTCAAACTTAAGACTAGATTGATTTTTGAGTGATTAATAACGTATTTATAATGGGGGTTTCCTACAAAAGGCGAGATGACTAGTCACCCTCTTCACCATCCCTGGATTCGCCCCTGATACTAGGCAGTTTTCCTTGCACTTTGTTTTGCAATTTTGTTGCACAAGTTGCACGAGACATTGCCTAGTGTAACATACCAAAAGTGTGTTGCAATTTTGTTGCCGCAGCCGTTGCGAGAAGTAAAACTCAGAGAGACATTTTTGGTATGTTACACTAGGCAATGTCTCGTGCAACTTGTGCAACAAAATTAGCGATGCTTCGCCGCAAAACAGAAAGTACCGTGCCGTGCCCTCGCTTCTTTGCTTGTGCATGAGTGGCTGTAATCTATAGCTTACAAAGAAGTTCCTTGGGAATGTAGCATTCAGGTATGTTTGGACCGTCCATCTGCGGAAGACCAGTACACTTCATAAGGATATTCTTCTGTTTGTAGCTGTCATACGTCTCGTGTTCGTCCAACTTCTCGCCGATTTCGTCCTGCGCGTACCACGTGACTCCAGGGTAGTTGTGCATCAGTTTCAGCCATTCAAATTTGCACTTGAAATTGAGTATTTCACATGCTTCTCTAAAGGAAATCCACAAGACAATCAGACACACAGACGGATTGGTCACTGATTGGCAAAGACGCGTACGTTCTTGAAAAATAAAACATAGCTGTCCGACCGTTCAAAATTTCCGATTTACCGGCGCAATAGCTGATCGATTTGGCATTAATACTCTAAATTAAGGTAGCCCGAGCTATGTTTCCTTGGTTTTTCTGTGGTGTCATCATATAATAGTACGGATTTCGTATGAGTGGGAAACGATACGGAAAATTCGTAGCCGTACTGTAGCAGTACCGTACTTTACCATAACCGTAACTTAACTATGCGTTGTGATTGGGTTATTCACACGAAATTAATGGAAAGCCATTTCAGTGTTACGGTACACCGTACCGTGTACGTGCTACCGTACGTGCTACCGTACGTTTGCCACTCATACAATAACCATTCTTATGGGAAGCCATTTCAGCGTTACTGCATACCGTACCGTGTATGTGCTGTAAGTCAGTACCGTACGTTTCCCACTCGTACAATAACCTTTCTTATGGAAGCCATTTCAGCGTTATTGCATAACGCACCGTGTACGTGCTGTAAGTCGGTACCGTATGTTTCCCACTCGAAAACCGCTCTAAGGATTTGTATGATCCTTACAAAGACTGACACAATGATTTATGGAACGGCTACAATTTATTTCTTTACTTGGACTTATTCAGTTTTGCGGATAGCCCTACATTTCCTTACAATGTGACAAGAACGCAGAAACAGAGCTTGGGCTACCTGTACTGAAAATCTAAGGCTTGGACACACGATGCGACGTTGGCCATGACGTTGCTTGCAACGGGAAAATTGTGTGTCCACCCGTCCACCCGTAAAAGAAAGAACGATTTCTACTTCTCACAAGCAACAGTTGCACGGGTGAACAGACGGTGCGAATTCCCCGTTGCAAGAAACGTCGCAGGGAACGTCTCATCGTGCGTCGGAGCCTGTACTTGCCGTGTGTCTATCTCATCATAAAGTTATAGAAGAAGATAAAATATGACTAGTCACAAATTCTAAATCCGAGCTCTGCCAGCTGCTTCTAGGCTAATGTATCTCAGTCAAATAAAGTTTTTGTCCTACCTGCAAATGACCTGGGGCCGAGGGGTCGATGACGTCATATCACAGCGCGGAAAATAGTGATGACAGTAAATGTCTTGTATGATTTGAAAGCAGCGCTTGCGCCGTAGGGTCGCGGGATTTGGCAGAGAGTTCCTGAACGTCTCGGGTTTGATTCGAACAGACTTGAGCTTGTACTCTCGGGTTGCTTGTTGCATTTCGTTGGCGTACAACAGCGTGTCTGCTGATATCGAGTTGTTGCACAAACTGTCGCTGTGGTTGTAATATCGATGACATTCTGAACTCGAATTGGGCCTCAGAAATGCTGGAGAACACCTAAAAAAGACAGCAAGTGCCATTATGAATAGTGAGATCTAAATCTCGCAATTCGCTGCTTTCTTACGACCCATAACAGGAGCAAGGATGGCAAGGATGGAGAGAGGGAATAAAGGGTGTACCTTCCAACGCTTTATACATGAGTCCCTGGCTCGGGAGAATTGGGCAACCACTCCTCGTGTTATCGAAGTAAAATAAATTACCTTTACCTTTTAACAGTACTACCTCGCATTTCGTTTTTTGCTCATTTGCATCAAATTCGAAGGGCATGTTTTCATGTGCCAGTGAAGGATAACAAGCTATTACATTTATACAAAGTGCCCCGCAAAGTCCAGAATAAGAAAACAGTGAATAGTTACATTTTGGACGAAGATCACGCCTGAGTATTAGCCGAGATGTCAATTTGACCTGCATCAGAGTAGTTAGATTTCACAATTAGACCACGAGTTTGAGTTTTCTACGAGCCAGTAGATAGTCAATGAGGCGCCTAGCGCCAAGTTTACTATTAGACTCATAGAAAACGAGAACAAGTAGTCTAATTGTTTTAGTAGAAACCCACTAGCATACTACCTTCGAATTCATACCAGTATTTATTAATTTGAAAGTAATTCCGTATTTTGCATTGCGCACCACTACTGCGCATAATGATAGTTCCCATTTTGCTTCTTTACGTTGGATGTGACTCAAAACGGAGTAAAAGTAATATTTCTAAACAATATTTTGTTGAGCACTTCAGACTAAGCACGCTTTGTGGATGCATTCGGTGTGTATAATACATAGAGCAAATAAAGAGAAAAATAACATTAAGCCCTTGGCGGGAATCGAAGCCTACGTCTTCGGTTTACTAGTCCGCTGTTTTAACCAGTACACCACAAGGACTAGTCTACCTCGCATCCGTTTTTAGTGTCGGCGTGACGACCGACACTAAAAACGGATGCCAGGGAGACTACACAAGGACCAACCACACTGGAAATGGTGTTCAGGTTACGTGTAGCGAAAAATAACGCCCTGGGATCCCCTACGGTTGCCACATACATTACATTGTCCGGCTGTGTTTCCAGCGTGGTTGGTCCTTGTGGTGTAGTGGTTAACACATCGGCCACTAGTACACCGAAGATGTGGGGTTCGATTCCCGCCAAGGGGCTTAATGTTATTTTTCTCTGTATTCTTTCTCTCTTTTAAAAAGACAATAGCGCAAAAACGAATACGGGTACCTATGTTTTTTAATTCTTCAAATCGACGAAAATAAGGTTTTCTATCATATAAGTAATTACTGGGAAGATTCCATGTCCAGAGTTTTAGATATTTTCCTAAACGAGTCGTTAAAAGCGCTGTTTTCACGCTGCTACGAGGGTACATACTATCATCCAATTTAACCTTAACATCTGCATGATTTCATGCCAATTTATCGCATCATATATTGCTAGATTGTTATGCAAAGAGTGAAAAAGGGTTCACTTTAGAGAGCTAGAGATATACTCAGATTCAAGAAGTGAGTTTTATTTGCCGTAATTTTGATTTTAGACTGTTTAGCCCTCAAGACACAAAAGATGGTGTACTTTAATATTATCCAGCGCAAAAAATAAATTAATTAATTAAATAAATTTTTAAAAAATCATTTTAAATAACTAAACGACTCAAAAATTACTACTGTGCGAAGTTTCATGAAAATTCCATGTGCGGTTTTATTTCTACGGAATTAGCTTTTTTTTTTTAAGCACAAAACGCCGGTTTTTTTCGCTATCAATAGATAGTGAGAGGGTCCTGAAGGGGTAAAATGGGAGCTTGGATTGGCCTTTTTTGGGCTGGGAAAATGGGATTTGATGCACTGGGACTGGGATTTAGCCATTACTGGGATTGGGATTTTTCTAACTCTCTAACTCTAACTCTCTAACTTGGACTAAGATTTTGCATAAATAGGACTGGGATTTTGCAAACTTTTGGGCTGAGAAAGTGGGATTAGGACCCCCCCTTCAGGACCCTCTAGTGAGTACGTTAGCCAATCAGATTGCAGATTGCAGGATTCGCGATAGTATGCAAATGGGGTTTCTACTAAAATTCAATAGGATCGAATACCCATTAACAAATAGAAGACTTACCCATTTCTTGTCAGTGTTTGGTTTCCAGATGTAGCGTTAATGGCACCTTAGACGAAAAAACAAGCTGTAAAGCTTTTATTCAAACCCTTATGAATAATTAATGAGCAATTAATTGATCCTTATTAAAAGCCTCAATTCAGTCACATGCAGGAGGCTTTATACCCGATAAAGTCCTCGCCCCAAAATTCATGGGGGGGGGGGTGCGAAATCCCCGTCAGTAGTCCTAAATCTTGCTATAGTAGTGAAGTCTGGGGTGTTGAAATGAAGAAAAACACAAATACTGATCCATTAGAATCAGTTCATGTAAAGTTTTGTAAATTTGTTAGGAGTCAGCAAAAACGCTTTTGGAAAGTTCACAGGGACCGCGGAGCATATTGAAAAGTGTGTGTGTGTGTGGGGGGGGCTGGCATGAAAAGTGACGGGGCTGGCATTTGAAAATTAAGGATATTGAAAAAAGAAAAAGAGCTATTTTCGTATTTTTTGCGCAAAAAGTGTGGGGGCTGCAGCCCCCCAGCCACCCCGGCTCCGCGGTCCCTGGTTCACTGAACAAATCAACGTGGACCGAAAATATAAAATCAATTCTCGATAGATTTGGTCTTAGCTACTTATGGCAGCAAAATACTAGATATGCCATGACAGAAAATCAATGGAATACTGTAACAAGACACATCAACGAATTGAGGATCAACAATGTCAAATTTGGCTTGCTGACGTACATAATGACGAAGCCTGAAGAAAGGATTCACCAAAAAACCCTTAGAACTTACAGAAAATTCAAAACAGACTATAACCAAGAAGAGTACTTAAGGGAGGTTAACAACATCAAACACAGAATCAGCCTTACAAAACTGAGAATCAGCAATCATTGTCTCCAAATCGAGATAGGCAGATACACGCGACCCTACACTAAATGCGAAGAAAGGTTGTGTTAGGTATACACCAAATTGAAAAAATGTTGTCGGGTTTAAAAGGTTAAATCATCGAAAGTAATACCGAGGAGGATTCTGGGTAAATAGTTCGCAAGGCCCATAATATGCATTGTGCATTTTTATAAGTCTCGAAAATTGCTTTCTTTAAGAATTCAAAGCAACATTCCGAGAGTTGCAACAATATCCTATGCATATAATAGTAAATATGGGCCTTATCAAGTGATTACCCATAATCCCTTCCGGTCTTACCATCGGTGATTCAACCTTTTGAACCCGACTACGTTTTTTCAATTAGGTGTATAGCTAATTCAATTAGCGTTGTCGCTGAAAAAAGCCTTAAGCCTAAAGCTTTGAGAGCGGAATCATGAAAAAATTTTTCACCATGACATTATTACAATCAGAAACTCACTGTACGCTTGCAACTTGAACACATAGATAGCCTACAGCGAAGTTTGTTAGTAAACAAGCTATAGTTGAAAGCCTTTAGCCTTTAGGCT
Organism: Stichodactyla helianthus; assembly: GCA_015163945.2. Lineage (NCBI taxonomy): Eukaryota > Metazoa > Cnidaria > Anthozoa > Actiniaria > Stichodactylidae > Stichodactyla > Stichodactyla helianthus. The sequence continues at coordinate 8,235 of WUAP02122782.1, read as the reverse complement.
TTTTCCAGCGACAACGTTAATTGAAATAGCTATATAAACAAGGGGTAGAAGATGAATACACTTTCCTTCTAAAATGTTTAAAATGTTTAACTTTAAGGAAAAGAATACTCCTATAAACAAAATAAATGACTTGACAAATATTAAAGTAGATTGGTTAAGTGAAGAACTAGACAAAATCTCCCACATCACAAACCCTAAAATCAATTCAAAAACTAGTAGCGAAGTAAGTATGTTTAAAAAATATAATAATATTATAAAATTTTAATCGAAATGATGTACGTAATGAAATACAATTACAGTGATTGCTGACAATAGTTTCTACCGAAATTCTTAGTTATATATGTAACAATTTATTAGCAGTTGTCCTAAGTACTTGTGACGGAAGCTAATAATATTAACTAAAACTGAACTGAACCTGGGGATTTCGACCCTCCGCCTAATCTCATAGCTTATCCTTTACACCCTCAGATTTTCATGACGGGATGAGGGATGGGAGGTACGAAATCCCCGTCAAAGTCCTGGGGGGACTCCGGGGTAAAAGTATCGTGTATGCTCGTCGTATCTCTTAGGGGTAAAATCAGTGATTTGGTATCTGTTAGGGTGTTAAAAGCGAAGTTTAGAATTTCAGAATTCCCTATCTTTTAGGGTATCAAAAAGGGGAAAGATTATCGCTTTTCGCAGTGGAGTATATGTTTATAGTTACGCAGATCTTAAGTGCTTTAATATCAGAAATACTTAATATTTCAACAGTCTTTTATTGTCGTATCTCTTAGGGGTTCAAAATCGCCCAGCCACACCCTTTTTAAAAAGACTTCCAGTATCTTTTAGGGGTATTTTTGAAAATTTCCGACCAGCATACCCGATACTTTTACCCCGGAGTGCCCCCCCGCCCCTCCCAAAAAATGTGTCCTCACTTTTCGTATTAAAAGATATTTGAACAAAACTCAACATCTGACCATCTATTAAGAGTTTTAACGTTGATATAGAGCATGTTAAATTAAATGGTAAGAACAAGAAGAACAAGAAGAAGAGCAACAACAACAACAAAGACGACGAAGACGAAAAATCATTAAAAAAATACCTAATTACTGAGAGATTGATTGGATTCGGAATAAGAGTACTTTATATGGCATTGTCTGTGACCAGATTATTGCGGTATCTCTTTGGTGGTCATGTTATGTTCATTAGTGAGGCAGTATTCAAGTCATTTGAGTCGCAAAGCTCCCTGCAGTTAATTGAAAAAGCATCAGCCCTGTCCAAAGCGCAGAAATGAGTCATCATTTTGACCTGTGGTTCTTCTGCTACTCAAGTGATAGCTTGAACGAGCAAGTCTGCTTAAAACTAACTGAAATCGTCAAAAAAGGCTTTCAATTATTTCTAAAACCCGACCGCGAAAAGGCGAAAGCTGAATATGGAAATGAAGATTTTAGATCATATGCTAACAAATTATATTGAAATTTTCCTATAGTTTTTAAATTATTGCAAAAGCATTTAAATTGTATAAATGGTACAGAGTTTAGACAGTAAATGTGGTACCATCTAGCTCAAAAATTTGTCAAGCCTTTTTAAATGTCTCTAGTCTTTAGGGAGGGAATAACAGACAACTACCTACCAGATGTGTTTAGTGACGTATTGTATTGCGGCTGACGTGCAAAAGAAAGATTTTTTCCACGACAAATCGTTGCGAGGAAAGCGACTGAAATGATCACGATCAAAGGAATTGCGCTCATTTTCAGACCTTGTGAGAGCCGGTCTTTAAATCCTCATACACTATTGCAAAATACAACACAACTCAGAACTATCTTTATCGGTGAGTCAGAGACTGCGTGGAATTTCAAGGTTTGAAAAGGTGAAGCTATCAATTGAGTCTAGGGCAGTCTTCATTCTTTCATTTCTGCGCTGACGGAGGGTCAAAAGGGACTAAGGAGACGCAATCCAGATGAGATTCAGTCATCACATTTGGAAATAAGTCAACTTAAAGATGTTAATGTTTCTTTAACAGCATTTATAAACATTTGAAAATGCCCTCGGGTGCTCTACTTTCCTGAGGTAGGGCTATCCCTGGAATGCGTCGCGTCACGTGATTTTATGTACTACAAGAACTTGGGTCAGGTACAAGGCCGCTAGCTATGGCAAAGAGTAGTTTTAAAAACAAAAGAAAGGATTACATTTTGCTTTACGCGGTCTCTGTGCAAGAGATTTCGATTTACCAAACACATTTTGAAGGCCCGCACGTCATACATCACAAGGATAGACTAGTCCGCATTATTGGGTGTTAAAACTTAATGCGCGACAGTTCATTGGTGGCCTGGCATCAGTTCTCGGCCTTGTTTTTTCACTGATCGAAAGGCATTGCAGGCATAACCTAAACGTAGTCAAGGAAAACTTGTTCATTATCTACACCAGCAAGAAAACCTTGCCAATGAGAAAATTGTCAATGAAAACTTGCAGTTCATTACAAGAGCAATGAAAATTGTCATTTGTCAAGGAAAACTTGCTGTGTAGACTACAACTTTAGCACTATAGTTAATTCACTTAACGTTGTCGCTGAAAAGAGCCTAAAGCCTAAAGCTTTGAGAGCGGAATCATGAATTTTTTTCACCGTGACATTATTACAATAAGAAACTCACTGTATGCTTGCAAATTCTACAACTTGGACACAAATTCCTTATAATTCTTAGATAGCCTACAGCGAAGTTTGTTGGTAACAAAAGATAAATGAAATCCTTTAGGCTTTTCTTTAGCGACAACGTTAATTGAATTAGCTATATACTGGCAAACTAAAAGATACACAAAATGAACCACAGCACATTATTGATGTACTCCCATTTTTTATCATTCCCAAGCGTATAATTTTCTATTTCTTTCTTGGTAAGACTTGAGATTATACATTTTTAGTTTCCCTCTTATATATCCGCCCCACAAATTAATCTTTTTTTGGAAATACGCTTTTAAAAACTATGATAAATAGTTTTCTCATCATGCAGAACTCCATTCCTTTATCTCCCAGTCAAGGTCACGTTCTGTTTGGTTTATACTTTCCAGATATTAAGTTCCGATATGATTTGGAAAAGCGTCGTTTGTCTAGTGTCTCGTTCTTGGCCGATAACAAAGCAGGAACGTTGCCAAGACAAGATGAAGAATTCCGCCACCAAGGTAGAGGGTAAGGGTTGAAAAGAAGTATTTCAGTGTATAGAACCTTATGTTTTAAATCCATATGTTAAATTTATTTGAGTCTATGAGAAACTAAGATATGGAAAAACCATGTGCGAAGTGCCAATGGGATTTAATCACGTGGCGGCCATGTTGGTTGAAACAACATCTTTCCCCCGCGTGGCTTCGCATTCAAACACTTCAGAACGAGTTCACGCGGGGAAGAACAAAAGCATTTATTCTCTTGGGAATAAACATGGCTGCCGTGTGATTAAAGCCCATGGGGCCTATATATGTGACAAGGGCTTAGCCAATCAAAATCTTGGGTTACACAGATATTGTCACGCCAAGGTACGGTCACAGGGCGTCATCGATGACTAAGATCATCCCAACCAATCTCATGTCTAGGATTTACACAGTCAGATTTACCGTCATTGTCGCTGTTAACAAGACGTGGTCCTGCCCTAATTCCAGTTTGAAAAAATGTGACCCTCCCCAAACTTGAATGGAAAAAATTGTGACCACCCCCCCAATTCTAATGGCCCTCCCTCCCCCCCCCCGTTAAATAATAACTTCCTCTTCTTTTCCTCACTCTCCCTGCCCCCTCCCCCTTCAGTCTCCTTCTTTGTTGATCTTCGATGGCACAGAAAACCCAGAAAAGACTTATGGGAAAATGCTAGTGGAACAAACGTGCTTCCGGTTCACTGGTCTTCCCCATCGTACGTCTCGCAATTCCCTTTATTATATGGCAAGGTAACTTCACATGCTATCACATTAACGTACGGTACGGACCACTAATCTTATTTTTGTGCTTGTCTTGCCATTAATGAAAATCTTATTCACCTCACTTGCTCGGTCCGTACGTAGGTTATGGAACCTCGTTTTTTCCCACATTTTGATGGTCAGCGCGCTACGCACTTGGGCCATAAGGCAGTGAAAAAACTCGGTCCATAACTTACGGTACGACCCTCGTGCACAGTTAATTAGAGAGGTATAACCATCTACAGGTCAACTGAAAATAATACCAAAACCTACTGAGCAGTCAGTCGCCAAACATTCCAGGTTCTGGCTTGGTGATTAGTGATGGTGAGGCCATGTATACTGATCATATGCCTATTCGCACCACTAAACCAGTCAGTTCATTCGAATCAGAAAACGTTTTATTGCATTACAATCTTTATTCTCACTACTCATTTCCAGTAAATATTGTACACACGATTAAACAACGTTTTGTGCTAAATATTGCACTACTACAAGTATTACTAGTTATTCACGCGGTGTGTTGTACTATCTTGTTGGTCAATTACCTAGATTATTACATTTAGTGTTTTAGTCTCTCTAGTAGTTCGAGTAGATTTCGCATGACGGTGAAAATCACCATACTCATTTTCGAATATTTACCAAATATTCGAAAAACACGCCATTTCAGTGTTGCGTGCACTTTAAACATAGCCCCCAGTATAGGGAATCCAGATTCCGGAATCCACGGAAGTTTGCTTTTGAAATCCGGAGTCCAAGTCTTGGATTCCGGATTTCTATTGCTGGATTCCGGATTTCAATTACTTGGAATCCAGAATCTAGAATCCAGTACTTGGAATACGGAATTAAAGACTTGGAATCGGGAATCCAGCACCATTCCGGTTTCTCTTACATGGGGCGATAACAAACTAACTATTAATAGATACAAGCAAAATAATGAGCCATTTTCCCTCAAGTTTTCTTTTTCTTTAGCTTTTTCTTTTCTTGGCTCTTTTTTATGCTTCAAGGTTTAAACCGGTTTTCCTGTTTTCTTTAGCCAATCAACCTTGTCGTGCGTTCCAAATCCTGGACTCTTCATTCTGACCCAACCTCTTAAGATGGTTGATGTGCGCGCCAAGAGCCTTGGTGAATGTAGGGACATAGTTGTAACGAAGGTTGAATTCTTCACAGGTTTTCTGTACTATGGGTGTGATTTGTGGGTAGTGGACCTGACTGACACTAGGGAACAGATGATGGGAGGTTTGGTGGTTGAGAGCACCTAGAAAATAAGATAATACGTTATTATTAACCAATGCAAAGGAGTTTTTAGGGATCCAGATATCAATACGAGCCGACATCATTGTTTTTTTATAAGATCACGGGGGACAGATAAATGAAATATTTGCTTGCAAATAGGTATTTTATGTTTTCTCTTTGCTATGGTTAGTTTGGATTTCATATGGTCTTATCGCGAAGACACATTTTGTAACGCAGCACTACTGTTATCCGTGAGGTTATGTAACAGCTTCAGTACACGTGAGGCCTGCATGAATTACAACCATTCCATCACCCCCCTCGGGCAATATTCAACGTGAGCCGTCGCATCGAGTGATTCATTCTAGCATTGCCTTGGCACTATTTAGCATCTTGAAAATTCAAGGGGAAATGGCAAAGGGAAAAACATAAATAAACTACTTGATAGAGCTGATTCTGCGCGTTATAGCGGTTTTTGTATGATTTGCAAAAGTGCGGTGCTGACTTACAGCATGTACACACTACGGTATGCAGTAACACTGAAATGGCTTCCCATAAGAATGGTTGTTGTATGAGTGGGAAACGTACGGTACTGACTTACGGCACGTACACGGTACGGTATGCAGTAACACCGAAATGGCTTCCCATAAGGCCTGGTTCACACGAGCAACGCAAATGGAAACGCAAATGCAAACGCAGGCACAAGCAATGTTCACACGTGAAACGCAAATGCAAGCAAATTAAGATACGCATGCGCATTAATGCTTACATTGAAAAAATGGTTGAAGAGAGCGAATACAAACGCAAGCAAATTTACGTGTGAACTATATCAAAGCAAATGCAAACGCAAACGCAAGGAAAGAAAACCTTTGCGTTTGCGTTTTCGCCGGTTCACACGTTAGAAATGCAAACGCAAACGCAAATGTAAGCGCAAGAAAATGAAAACTTTTCCATTCCTTGCGTTTGCATTTGCGTTGCTCGTGTGAACCAGGCTTAAGAATGGTTATCGTATGAGTGGGAAAAGTACGGTACTGACTTACAGCACGTACACGGTACGGTATGCAGTAACACTGAAATGGCTTCCCATAAGAATGGTTATCGTATGAGTGGCAAACGTACGGTACTGACTTACAGCACGTACACGGTACGGTATGCCGTGACACAAGCAGTTTCCTCGGATAGTTGGATGTTAGTTTGTATTAGTACATAACGCACCTTAGCCTGACTCTTAGAATGGCTTTCGTATTCAAGCATTTCGATTGGTTAACGTATATTTTTCTGCATTTTGATTGGTTAAGAGTAGAATCCATATAATTAATAGTCACAGGTACGATTATTAAATCTCCAACTTTAAAGTACATAGCAGCTTATGTTAACAGTAGTTCATTTACCAGTAAAAGTGTTCCAGAACCAGTTTTCAGTTGCATAGTCAAGTGTAGTGAGGATCTGGAGTTCGGCCCTAAAACCACGAGAATATACAGAAAAAAAAAGAAAGAAAATAATTGAACTTTACTCCTGAGAATTGAGGAATGTTTGCATGTAAAACATTTTTTTGTGTGTCCTCCAAATTTCACTGCGTTGGAGGTATATCTATTCAGCTGTGACGTAATGTTTTCCCGTTTTACGTGTCATCCTCTTGGGAATAAGATTCTCTGTCTGAGGTACATCCATATTTATGAATCTTCTCAAGCGCTACCATTAAACAAAGAAATAAAACCCAAGGGAATGACACGTGGTCTGAAATGGGAAAACATTATGCCCAAGCCGAGAAGGCTTCTTGCTGCAAGGGGTCTATGGTAATAACTTTACCTTCAGGACCCTCTAACATACAGGTGAAGAAAGAAATAATACTTAAGCTAATGATGCGCGCGGTGCGAGAAAAGATTACACTGAAAGTATTGACACGCGCTGCTATTATAGATAAGGAGTTACTTCATGTGTGTGTATCGTCTTATGTGAGGAGTGATAAGTTGCTCTTACCAGTCTTGGTTGATTCGATTATCCTTGTCTGGCTGAGGCCAATCGACCTAGCAAACAAAGATATAGTCTTTTTAGCACAATCCACAGCACACAGTCGCCTATGTCTGATACTAACAAGGCTAGGACTTTACAAGGCTCACATAAGAGCTAAACTCCAATCTAAGGTGAATGCCAAAAGATCGAATAGAAAGTTAGAAGTTGATTTTTGCGGAAGGAGGAAAAATCCTCGAAGCACAGGAGAGAACCAACAAACAACTCTACTCACTCACATGTGATAGCAGGTCCAGAAGGATTAAACCTGCGACCACAGCAGTTTCCTTACGCATGGAAAAGCAATTTCTTTACAAAATTGGCTAGTCTGCTGTAACAGACTTCTGAGAGCTTATGTGAGTCAGAAACAATTAATGTTTGGAATGAGAAAATATTTCAAGTCCCTGAGAATATTTTTTTTTGTTTTTCCCCAAAAGATGGCTGCCATGAGAAGCACGGACATTCTTCTTTCTGCTTACCTCGCTAACGACATGAGAAATCTGGAAGATTAGCGCCAGCCAATAACTTGCTGTCATATCACTTAGAACGTTAAGGAGGATCTAGTAGACGAAGGAACAGAAATTAAAGACAGGTTGGTACATTTTACTTACAACTTTATAAACAATTTATTTTGTGTCTTTGTTGCCTTTAATAAAGTGACAAGGTATTGTAACTGTCCTGAGCTGAAATAACAAATTTACAGCAGCCTTGAAACTTGGGAACTTTGTGCGCATTCTTGTCTGCAATGCAATATTCACCTCGTCAGTTGTTGAGCACAATCGTGACATAAGGATGTATTCGCCGGCATTGAGCTGGTCGAGTGTGAAAAACAAGATACGTAGCACGTACACGACAGTGGATTGGCGACACCAGAACGCTAGATTAATGATTACCTCATACGAAAGCACTGTCACCATGATACGACACGACACGACACTTCCATAGAAGTACTTTTCTACTTTTTGCAACAAGCAGCCACAAAGAAAATGGAAGGAGGCCTTGAAGATTGCTAAGAATAATAGTTCTATCTTCAACAGGGACAACGGCAGGACTTTACCTGATTGCTACATACCATTGGTC
>WUAP02122771.1:0-15773 GCA_015163945.2 Stichodactyla helianthus | reverse complement strand
CAATAAAGCAAAGAAGAGTCGTTAATTAAAAAAATATATAATTTACATAATAACACCAGTAGAAACTGTTACGGTAATGAAATCGAGGCTTTGGCAAGTACAGGACTCACTCAACCATATCTTGGGAAAGGACTATTTAGTCTTCTTTAGTTATTTCTTTCAATAACAAACCTTTTCTAATTCTGCTTTGTCTAATGGGAACTCTACATCCATTAAATCTACGCCTGGAGCATCCGGGAGATATCCAAACTACATAGTCAAATAAATGGTATAGTGGTTAGGAACAGATGTGGCTGCTTTAATTAAACATCAAACTAGAAAACTACTGGAAAATTACTGGCTAAGTGATTAGTGGAATCTGGGAACTGAATTCTTGATCAAATCATTGTGAGAAATATTTGTGAAACTTTCAAGACACTACTATGCAGTACTCTGTATAATAGCTGTAGTGTATCAATAAAAAAATTAATTAATTTAAAAAAAAACACACATCGCAATAAGAATAGAGCAGCTTTTGTATGAGTGGGAAAAGCTACGGCAAATTGGTAGCCATACCGTAGCTGTACCGTATTTTACCATAGCTGTAACTATACGCGTTGTGATTGGATGGTTCACACGAAAACAATGGGAAGCTATTTCAGTGTTAACTGTATGCCGCACCATGTACAGCTGTAACCAACTAACGTATGTTTTTCACTCATAGAAAAACCGCTCTAAGAACAGAACAGTAACCACTGCAAAAAGACATGAAAACATGCACAGAAATCCAATTTTCAAAAAACTGGTAAATAAAGCCAAAATCAGTTGAATAGCCCATTTTTAATATGTTGGTTGAGTGATTGCACACAAATGTATCTATATCAAGGCCCCAGGGAAACAAAAGAATAATTACAATATTATTATTTCATTGTTTCCCCAGAGACTCAATTCTGTTCTTATTGTGTGTGACCACTCAACCAAAATATTGAAATTGGGCTACTGGTCCACAGGTGAACATGGCTTATATCCATACTAGTTCAGCACTTACCACTGTCTTTAGCCGTGGATGGAAAGCAATCAGACCATTGTTATTAATACCAAGAGCATAACCATTGACTCCAATCTAATGAAAAAATAAAGACAACTAAATGTATTGCAGGGATGCAGATATGAAGTTATATCAACTTGGAAAAACCACAGTTCAAGGCAGAAATGAATTCATAAGATAAGAACAAGAGAAAATGAGGTTTCATTTTATTAATTTTCTCTTGAAAAGAAATCATGCCATGTTAACTCTGCAAGTCAGGTTAAAACCCCCTCACATTAAATCTGACTGCACTTTAACTGTGATCATAAAAAACTTGGAAAGTTTACTATTACATAATAAAAACATATATACATTACCAATGGCTGAAGAAAAAAATCCTCTAGATTCTTGAGAGGAACATCAGTTCCCACTACCCCAATGAGATGGTCATAAGGATTCTTTTGCCCTTTCTGAAGAAAGTGTATGAAAATGGAATTTGAAATAATTAAAAGAAATCTTTTGTAAACTGTACAGGAACATGGCTCCAATAATGTCATGTGAAAATACTCTATTAAAGTGAAGTAAAACAGAATTTCTCAAGTCTTATGGTTAGACAAAAAAATAACAATAAAGAGAATGAAATGCAGTCTGGGGAAAAAATTATGGCCACATAATTAACTAGGTCTACTGCCAAATAGTAATAATAGCAGTCAAAGATTTCAAGCCTATGAACAGATGATCTAGTAGTTTACTATAAGGTTTTTGGTATATGTAGATATCAAAGTTTTAAACAACATCCCATGACACAATAATTGTAACTTAGACCCTTTAAATGACAGAAAACCACATACCCACCCATATTAAGCATGACCTTGATACTTACTGAACAGTTATTGTTCACTTTGGGTCTGTAGAAAACTGGCATAGTTCCTGTTACCATCATACCTAGGCCCTGTATAACAGACAGGAAAAATGCACTAAACCTACATGCTGTTCAAGATATCCATACTGTGAGAGAATAGAACATTTTCACATAACCCACTTTTAACAAAATCAGAATGTGAGTAAAATAACATGCTAATAAGGTGTGTGCATGGCCACATTCTTCAAGGTGCAGTAATACGGGCAACAAAATTGTGCAATTTGTCATGCAACATTGTTGTGTTGCAAGTCGGAGAGTAAATTTTGCTCGTATTGCCACCCCGCGCCCAACAAATTTTCTTTGTTGCGAAGAGTACTTCATGCAACATAGAATATGTTGTGCGCAGAGTGGTATAATATGAGCAACATTTATTCTGCAACTTGCAATGAAACAATTTTGAATGACAAGTTGAACAACTTTGTTGCCCATATTAAACAGCTCATGAATAATTAATGAGCAAAACACAATAGAAATCATTGACCATGGAGGTGGTTGTAATTCAGATACAAAATCATCTTCATTTGCATACTTTAACTTGGATTTTCTCAGCCAAACTTGATTCATTTCTAAAAAATCAGTAGAATACGAAAACATACACCTAGACATTGTTTAAGTAGTCTACAACATTCGCCTTTGGCTCGTGTTGTAAATTCTGATACAACACGGCTGCTCATGTTGTAAACACTAATAGACCATTTTACAGTTCTCTTTGCTCAACTGCAGCCTCGATAGCGCGTAATTTATTCTTTAAAAATTGACCACAGCCTGTGAAATTCTTGAGTGCTTCAATTGTTCATCAATATGAAATGCCTTAAATTATAACGGGCTGTAGTCAAATTCTAAAGAATAAATTACAAGGCCAAAAACAGAAACGAGGCTGGAGTTGAGCCGAAGAGAACTATAAAATGGTCTATTATCACACCTTCAGTCAGTCAGCTAACAGCCCAAAGTAATGAAAACAAACCAAGGTTTGATAACAAAAACAGTTATTTTTGTTATCAAACATTGGTTTGTTTTCATTACTTTGGGCTGTTAGCTGACTCACTGAAGAATGCAGCCACGCGCACACCTCATTAGCATGTTATTTTACTCACATGCTCAAAATATTTGGATGTTAAAAGTGGGTTATGCGAAAATGTTCTTATAAAAAGGAAAAAATGGGTGGTCACCACACTTATTATAGTAAAGGTGCTATGAACATAAAAAGCCAGAAAAAATCAATAATTTTAGTGTTTTGGCCAAGTAAGACTGAGCACTAGTCACCTATTTATTATGATGTATTTTGTTTGAAGCTTTAAAGCTGAAAAATGGCATATTTTTGCTCTAATTTGCTTCTTCAGCTATGCCACTTTTGAAATTTTCTTCTAAAAGATATGCATGAACAGGATATGTGCAGTAGCAAGGATCCCCAAGGTAGGTCTTTGAGCTAAATTTTAAGAAAATCATCCAAAAGAATATTTTATTAAAGAAAAAGAGAGGCAACCACAAAATTCAAGCAATAATTACCAGTGCATCTAAATAGACTGCATTCCACACAGCAGACTTAGTGACATTGTGTTTAGAAGCCATGGCCATTGGTCTACTCAACACCTGAATGTAGGACTATTTCAAAAACATGCATCACTTTGTTAGCAATTAAATCAAAACAGGAATAAAATTCCAGTACGTATGTTCACCTAATTTTAGTAGTTGCTAAATAATACACAGTCTAATTTTCATATTTACCCAAATACAACAATTGTAACAATAACAATGTTTTAATTCATAACATGCAAATTCTACAGTTGTATAATTGAATATAATCAAATGCACAGAACTTCCATTAACTGATCATCCCAGCCATGGCGACAATTTGCAGCTGATGTAACCTTCTCCTCAGTTATTTTAAGACCCCGAGTGTTGGTCTAGCCAGAGCTTGAGCCCATGACCTCCCACACAACAGTCCACTGCTCAACCAATGGAGCCAACTGGTTGGCGACCTAGATAGCTAACAGCCAAATTTCAGAACCAGGATTTTGACTTCAGTCAATTAAATTTTTGTTGGTCTGATTTGTATGTTTGATTGACAAAATTGAAAAACTCAATGTTTTGAAATTTGGAAGTCTCATAAATATGAAAAATGTATAATTCACAATTTTTGAGTACCTCACTGACTGAGCGGACAGCTCCAACACTTTGTATACGTGAAAAATACCCTGTTGAAAATACAAAACAAATGATGTTGTATACGCTGTTGAAAATATGAAACAAATGATTTCTCACTTGTAAAACCCCTTGTCAAACCACTTCTAATATTCGGGCTGTATTGATGGTTTTCAACCATTCCCAAGAGGATCAAAAGACAAAAGAAATGGCGGCCATGCTGGTGATCGAACAAAAGGATCTAATGAGAAGTCTTTTGTTAAAGTCCACCAGATGACGTAACATGAAAACGAAGAATTTTAAGATTGATGTTTTTTGAAATGCCAATAATGGTCTGCATTTTTCTTCTATTGCTGGCTGTAGCAAATGTAATGTAAAAAACTAGCAACTTTAGATCTGCAGGCAGACCACCAGCCAGGCAGGTCTATCTATAGTAGTCTATTTTTTGTTGCTGAATAATAATGATCATACCTCTATTTTGTTTGGACATTTGAAGCATTGCTAAAGTACTCTCTGCAGGGGGTCCAACTGGGTATGTAAACACCCGAACCTAAAATTACAAAAAAGCCTTGTAAATGGTTGGAATTTCTTAATGGGAACATGTGTTTTGAAGTTTGTATACTGGTAATGGTTATTCTAAGAGTTTCCTAAGGATGCACATGTGAGAGAAAAGATGAAGCAAACAAAATAACAAGGAAGAGTGTAATGGATACACCACGTTGCCATATGCAGAGGGAGTGATGGAGATAGTGAAATGGGTGTTGTGAGAACACAAAGCAAGTGTGAGGTTGGCAAAGTCCAATGCATCCGCTTTGCCAGAGCACACCTGCAAAGAGAGACATGACATTTCTTGGGACAAGACCAGAATCCTCAGTCACATAACGAGCCTCATGCTCTTAGCAACCAAAAGACCCCCAACTGATGGGTATGTTTCAAGTACCCATCAGTTGGGGGTCTATATACATTCCATTGCCATGATCTAAAGGGATTATCCACAAAACACTTCAACACAATTTTAAATCCTATTATTTCATGGGTTGTTTAAAGGTTCAGATTAATTATTTTTTCTCTACAATAAAAATACTTGATTGGATGTTTAATTCAAAATGCGATTTAAATAGCAAATCATATGGTCCGAAATTGCAACTATGTCTAAAAAAATATTTTATCAATGTCAGATTTGCTTTTGAGGATATTTTATCACGATTTTACCACTTTAAATGATGAGAGAAGCGAGAAAATCACAATTTATGCCTTCATGAAGAACTATGCAAACTGTTATTAAAACAAAAAAAAATTTCACACCCAAAGCGCTCAGGCACACGATGAGCTTTAAACTAGCCAAGACTTCATGCTGGATGAACCAAATAGGCATAAAGAACACTTTAAGGTTTCACACCCGAAGAGCTAAGGCTGTACACAAGTACAAAATTCGGTTTCAAACTAGCCAGGACTTCATGCTGGATGAACCAACTAGGCATAGAGAACAATAAAGGTTCTTTACACCCAAAGCGCTGAAGCCGTAAATAAGTACAATAATTTGGTTTCAAACTAGCCAGGACTTCATGCTGGATGAACCAACTAGGCATAGAGAACACTAAAGACACCCGAAGCGCTCAGGCCGTAAACAAGTACATATAATTCAGTTTCAAACTAACCAGGACTTCATGCTGGATGAACCAACTAGGCATAGAGAACAATAAAGGTTCTTTACAACCAAATCGCTCAGGCCATAAACAAGTACATAATTCGGTTTCAAACTAGCCAGGACTTCATGCTAGATGAACCAAATAGGCATAGAGAACAATAAAGGTTCTTTACAACCAAATCGCTCAGGCCATAAACAAGTACATAATTCGGTTTCAAACTAGCCAGGACTTCATGCTAGATGAACCAAATAAGCATAGAGAACAATAAAGGTTCTTTACACCCGAAGCGCTCAGGCCACACACAATGGATGAAACAACTCCTGAAGCACTCAGGCACAGGCAAAATTCAAATTAGCCTCGCTTTGAGACAAGTGTCTCTTGTCAAACCGCGAATATTTTTTCAGAGGTACACCATTGCTGTCTCGCATGCTCACCAGATGTAATCATGAAATTACTCAAGAAAATTAAAATTAATTGCAGAATTTTATACCCTTCCTTGACATATTATAGTATTTAGGATATACCATTGCTGTTAGCAGTTATTTTGGTCTATAATTCTGTTGATTACTTGCATGTTTCTAGAGACAGTAGTCGCTCTCGCTCAGACAAAGGAAAGAAAAAAGCTATTGACATTAGAGTCTATATATGGCTATTTGGCGCCAAATGAGAAAATTTGACATGGGTCCACCCTGAAATACTCCAGCCTTTCATACAAATACACAATTTCTTTGTAAACAGCGATTATTAGCTGTTGACATAATCTTTCGTCCCACAAAAGTATTGCAAACCACTACTAATAAGATTATGACGTCATTCCATAGCAACTGGTGTCCCTGCTGTTCTCTATGTCTGATCGTCTGCGGCTCATTAAGGCTTTGTGGGTGAAACAAAAATGGACAGAGGCATGGATTATTGCCAGAAATAAAGATGCTCATTTTGACAGGGACTCTGGAAGGGAATTTCCATCAAATTATCTGCCTCTTTTAAATAAATAGAACTTCAAATGATACACAGGCACACCCCACATGTTTTAAGTGTAGCATGCACTGCATCATGTGTTGTTGGATGTCATTGTATATACCAACAAAATTTTATAAATCTGTTTCATCTCTGATGATGGATGCTTAGCCCGAAAGCTTGGATTATTAAATTATTTATTTGCGTGGAAGATACCATTTAATCTCCTTATAAGTATTGTGTTATTTTCCATATTGTTGTTTTACCCTCTTATCAGGATTCCTTTTTTTAAACAAATCCTTCAAGTTCTTAGTTGTTCCATCACTAAAGATCATCAAAGCTTGTTGACACTGGCTTCCTTTCCTGGACTAAAAATGAATCACGAGGACGTTAGAATACCAGATGTTAATATGGACCAAAAAACCCTAGCTACTAGCAGAGGTTTGTTTCTTTATTTTTCCCTCTCTCTCTCTCTTCACTGTTAGTACTGGCCTTTTTGCTGTTGTTGTTCTCTTTCCTAAAACTGAGAACAACAAAAAACAAAAGCCAGTACAGTGAAAAGACTCTGCAATAAGTAAGAAAGAATAAAAGGGAACTCTGATCTGCTAGCAGGGTAAAATAATGATGTCATGGACATAAATTTAACCATTTCCTGGCTCCTTTGTACCTTATCATCAGTAATTAAAGCTAAATTTCAAGCTTTGAAAATGTTTGTCAATGCAAAGTGACATCAACTTCATGTGGCAAGCACTAAAAGCACTGTAAGTAAAACCAAAACATCCATTTCTGGACTTTTTATAGGGTCATTTCTTTATTTTAGCATTAAATTTGAGGGGGTCAAGCTATATATCATTCAGTTCTAAATTATTCCAACTAACCTTTCTCATTTTTTCAAGAAGATCAAAAGCTAAATTTACACCAGTCCTCCAAAGTGCCACATTTTCATCAGTTATTCCTTCAATCTGCTCCTTTGCAGCCTGAAACAATTTTATATACAGTTCAAAAACTGATGAATAATTCATAATCCTTTGATCCAATTATGTGCATAGACCATTATACCCAATAATTTCATCATTATTTTATGTATGTGAAAGGATGAACAGTGTGAGAGATGCAGCTGTCAGTATATACCTGTTTGTTTTTCTTTGTAGCTTGAATGAGTTTCAATTCCTTATTCTCATTGCACATCAGTACTTGTGCCTCTTTGTTAAACTACCAAAAAAATGAGTACAAGAAATCAAAAAATAATAATAATAATAATAAAGAATGCTGTACAGATGCAATCACAGAACTCAAGACAAAAATGTTAAACTCCCCTGTAGACCTATAATTTATAAAACATCTAGCCCAAATTCCAACATTCCAAAAGCCAAAAAACTGTAAACTTTCTGGATTCCTAGCGACCTCTCCCCCACTCCTGACTGGTCATTATTTATCAGCTGGTGGGGGTTGGGGGGGGGGAATTTTTGCCTTGACCATAGAAATTTACTGATCCCCTCTTATTGACACTATGTTTTTTTAGTGAACTCCCTTCATTATCAATCAAATTTACTAACAACTTTGTATGATCTCCCCTTCTTGTCTATCATTGTCTCATCCCCCATGTGTTCTTTGCTAAGCATCATGATCCCCTCTAAATCCTCCAACCCTCCCCCCCTTAGGACATTAATAATATGACCAGTCCCTATGAGCAAATTTTAATTCATAAACCGTGTTGATGTTGTGTTTTTTGTTCTTTTACAGATGTAATGGATGCTTAAGTCCTGCTTACCCAGACTATATTGAAATAGTCATTATCTTCAAAAGTATCAATAAGAGCTTGAGCAGAAAGCTTAGCAATTCTCATAGGAACACCACGCATACTACCACTTGCATCAAGGATAATAACTACATCCTTTGGAGAAGTAGCACCTTGGATAAACCTATTTGCAAGTCATGAAATACAAATTGAAAACTAAGGTAACGCCTCTCATAGATGGTAATTAATGTCTATGAAAGAATAGAAATAGTGCAATGAGGCCAGTTATGGCCCAGACCAATTTAAAAGTAAGACAAGAAAAGAATCACCATGAAATGTATTTCTTTTTCCCATCAGCATTATTATGTATGGGTGCCCCCCCCCCCCCCCCCACCGCAGGAATAGCATCATGATAATTAGTAGTGAATTTAGCCTTCACTCACCAAGATCTACTGCGTGCATCATATAGGTCTACCTGTCCTTTTTCTTGCCTCCATTTGCTGCCTAATATTATATAGAATATAAAAAGTTTATTAATAATCTATTATTAAAATAAAGGACAAGAAATGACATAATCATTTTAAAACACTGACATTGACCAATTAACAAAATTAATGTGTATAATTTAAATTAATATGGACATACAATAAAACTGCTGTTATAACTGGTATTTGCACACAGTAAGAATTATACCAGCTACCTGGATAAATGCGCATGAATCCAGTATTACTTGCAAAATACTGCCAAGCAATTGATGGATCTGCTTTTTCATTCTGTGAGAATGCTTCATTTAGTTCTTTGCTCCACTTGATTCCATTGACTATCTCTGCAGCTAACAGAAACACATAAAAAATATAAATAACTGTATGTGAACAACAGCAAAAGAAATATTGGGATTCAACAGCAAAGTTCAACCCCTCTGATGAATTGAATCCTTTAGATATGTTTTAAACATTATTATAACATAGCTAAGATATAACGTGCACTCTGATTGGCTGGTTACCTATGGTGATAGTGCATGCTTGTGCACGCTGACATCAAACCCGTTTCAAGTTCTTTGAAGCCTCTTGTCTTTTAGGATACAAATTTTAACAAAAAACATATCATAGATCATTGTTCTATTGAAAATTTTTCGTGGGGAAACGTTTTTGATGTTTTTTCGAGAGCATTCTTAACAGCTTGATTTCTCTTCAAAAACTATTGAATGAATTTTCAAATTACAACATTTTCTGCGTGCGCTAGGACACTGACAGGAGAAAATAAACCCTTTTCCGGTGTGTAAAAGCTCTAGCTATGTTATAAAAGCAATGGTCAATGCTTAGCTGTGCGTAAATCTAGTTCTGGATGCACTTGGATAGTTGGGAGAGCACGATGGTAGCATAAGAGTTGCTCGAGGTGGAGCCTCGTGCTCCCCCAACTATCCGCGTGCATCCAGAACTAGATTTACTCACGCTAAACATTGACCATTCCTTAAAGGGAAGGTCATTCTATTTTAGAGAAGGAGGATAGGACCAGAAAATTACCAAAAAAGTCCAGAGAACTTAGTATCACAGCTTTTTGAAAAGAATTGTTAACATTTCCATTCAAAAACAAAACTGCCTTAACAACAAAAAATACATTTTGAAAATATGGAAAAAATATATAAATATATATATAATTTAAAAACAACCATAAGAATTTTGCTTACTGATTGGCTCCCATTTATCATGGATAAGGGTAAGGACATTAAATGATGCTATTGCATTAAGAGTGAACACTATTTCAATTTTTTGTTTTGTTTACTAAAATTTTGGTCCTCTACATGTCCTCTACATGTATCACAGATAAGACATGGTAAAATATGGAAAAATGCATGCATTTTTTCAATTGTCAGCTAGTAGATATATACTGGTAGCTAGAGGTTATTAATCAAGTGTGGGGTCTGGATATGGGGATCTTGGTTGAGTGCATTTTTGCATTTTTATAGTAATTTGTCTGTAATGCCAGTTGCAACCTCATGATTCTAACCACTCTGAGAACCAATCAAATTGCTTCATTTGCATCTGGACCAGGATGAAATATAAATACAGCAATTAAAATCAATGTTGTTATGCAGGAGATCCAGCATACAGTTACTTACATCCATCATACACATCAGTGGGCACATGAATTGTGCTCCTGTTAAAAGTGACATTTTGCATATAATAAGGACTGTAATGTAGCTTCACTCCAGTATCATTGAGGTAAGAATCAAGATTCTTTGAATTTGGATAATCTATATCTGAAAGCTAAATAAAAATAGTTCTATTTAGCTTGTAAATAATGATCATACCATATTTTTAAACATTTAACACAACTTAGTGCATATTTGAAGTTGAGTTTATAGGGTATAAATACCTGGAGTTTCTGGTTAACTTTATGGCTGCAATATGCATTCTCAGCTTTGTCTACAATGTTCTGAAAAAATACAATTGTCTGAATGAAATTTAGGCAAAGTCAAAACCAAGATAAGATGGTCAAGGACATTTCCACCTACTATAGGGAGCCCTGAATCTTTCTGGAAGTTGGCACTTGCTGGTAGAGCTAGTATAAGTTATATATCAATTGTTTTTTTCTCCCAGCCACCTCTGGATTCAGTAAGCATGCCATAAGATGAGTATTCTACTAACTGTTCAGGATGGTAGATACCAACTAGTAATCTGTGACCTAGTTGCCATCATTATCTACATCAAAGGGAATGGTCAGATGCACCCACAAGTGGTACCCAACCCCAAACTTGTTAACCAAAATTGAGAAAAAGGCATTATTC
Organism: Stichodactyla helianthus; assembly: GCA_015163945.2. NCBI lineage: Eukaryota > Metazoa > Cnidaria > Anthozoa > Actiniaria > Stichodactylidae > Stichodactyla > Stichodactyla helianthus. Next base: position 4,571 of record WUAP02122771.1, on the reverse strand, counting down.
AAAATATAGTAATATTCAGCCAAATAGTGAGAGCTGCTCGCTTTAAGAGCAAACTGTATGCCTTCTTCACATAGACAGTGAGAGTTTAATTTCCCAGGGATGGTGAGGATCTTAGTAGAAGGGAAACTTCTCTAAGGAAAAAAATGGGTTCTGTCATGTGCACATTCCCTTTGTGTAAGGTTTAAATCAATACAAAATCATTTGTAATGAGTTGTTTTTTTAGGACAAATCTTTCCTTCTAGACTTCTGTTCTGTATGATACTAGTATAATATTTATTATGCGGAAGTCATTAAGGACAATCTTTAGTAGTTTTGATTAAGGAGATATGATATATCAAGGTTTATTGTATCATAAAGGTAAGAGCCCTTCCTAATTCTCAGGAAGTCACTGATATGAAGATCTGATTTTTTAGATTGTTTGATAGCTACATGAAAATTTGTAGTCCTTATCAATTCACAAAAATTTGAATATTGGGCTGTTTTTAATTTACATGCATTTTTGTAATTTCTGTATCATCCAGATAACAAAAACCCTAAATCTGATCAAGCAGAATATTTTAAACCATTTTGAAGTTGTTCACACATAAAGACCACTCATAGTAATAGTAGTAATAGTTCTAGTCCAAGTGTATAGAATACCAGATTCCAGAAAAAAAGGAACATTCCCAATACAACATTGAACTGATTCTGGCTAACCCCAGAAAATTTCATAACAATATTCATTATATCCATTACTTCATTATAAAATGCCCTTCTTGTTCCTCCCTTTCCTCTGAAAGATATGGATTAATATTAGAACTACACTTCATTTAATCTTTTGATTCCTCTCTCTCCCTTCTGGTTCCCTCCCCTACCCCTTCCTCTTCTCCCACCCACTCTCACACTCCAGCTCCTTGGTTGACACATGAACTGTAAAATGTCCAATCTACATGACATCTTATTCAGTCAAATATTTAATTTGCTAAAAACCAAAAACAGCAGGTATGAATAAAAGAATAATAGTATATGTTCAACCACCATTTGTTATGGCTTGAATCTACTCACAGTTTTGAAAATTAACCATTTCAACTTTTTTGCATGGATTTTTAAGCCAGTTTAATTTTGAGTTTTAAACCAGTTGAATTTTGTCTGACCACAAAGATAATTTAGAGTAACAAAGGTAAAAAGAACTAAGTCGAAAAAGGAAAACAGAATTAATAATTAATCTAGTAATGTCAAGGTCTTGAAATTGTAACATACTGTACCTTCTTCTAACAAAAAATGAGGTATCATTTTCGAATTTTATATTTTGCCATACAATGTGAGCGACTGAAGTCTAAAATTTCTCCAGTATTAACTTTCTTCTATTTCATGAAGGATATTTATTTTTTTAGTAATATAATACGCCAACTTATAAGTATATTTGAGTAAATAATTGATGTCTAAGATTCGTGCTTTTTTCGGTGAAATCTTTAAATCTCAAATCACATTAAAAATAGAATTATAGAGACAAAAGATAAATTGAAAGAAATAAAGAAAAATTCAAAAAATAACACTTAGTGTTAACGTGATTGATTCTTAAAGCCCGACATAAATAATACAATTTAAATTATTTTTTAAAAACAATTCTTTGTGATGCATTAATTTTTTGATCCTTTCAGTAATAAATATCAAGAAAACTGGAATCCATTTTGGTACGCGATATTAGAACAATACAAAAGAAAGGCAGACATACGCTAATCCTATTCTTGCTAGTATAATAACATCGCAAAAATGTCTGGTTTTCATCTCTTCTCTTAAATTACTGATTACAGCAAAGTTTTAATTCATAAAACATTGAATTGTGGTTTATTGGGAGAAATATTTCATTACTTTAGAAAAAACTACAAAAAAACACCTGCTTGGAACGTCAGATCAACTATAGAGAAAAAACAATCCGAATTCTGTAAAACTCCAGCGTATCATTCTGTTATTCTTCAGCAAAAATAACTAATATAAATACAAACCAAAAAAAACTAATGCTATATAGAACCAGATCCAATGCTTTTCGTGTCAACTCTAACTACCATAAATCTTTGTTTTCTCATCTTCATTAACTGTAATATGTTTAGAAATACTTTATTTTACGTTCTCAAGAAAGCCCACAGATCTACAAGCCAACTCAGATTCAATCATGAATCTAGGGCTTTCCTCAGATGAATAATACAAATAGAGATATCAATATTACAGAGATTTTACACCTTTGGTTTTAGACATTTCAGATTTAACCATAGTTTATATTTTTTTAGTGAACATTCGGCTGTTGTCGTTACTAAGAGACCACCTTCTACGAGTTCATAAAGAAAAAGACGACATCTTTCATGCAAAGTGATTCAAAATTAATCAGATCTTCAGGATGCTTCTCTAAGGGTACCTCGTAAGATGTTTTTATTTCATGCAAAAATTATTACGAACCTTGAGAGCGGTGATTTTCTTGTTGAAATATTTTTCAATTTTGGTTTTTGTCGAACTGAGCAGCTGCCGTCCGTTCACGTTTGTTGTACTCACATTCAGTGCTTCGTAGGTCTAGAAACATCAAATAAAACATTAATATACAGTCAGGTACAGTATTTCTTGTGCAAGGATACTAACCTTCTGCAGATCGTCAGCGTGAGTAATATTTCTTGTGAATGTATGAGTTTCTCTGCCGATACGGTCGGCCCATTCTCTAATCCTACAAAACAAGCAAAAATAAAAACACACTCAGTCGTTTTCAGAATATTTTCCTGTCAGCATAACCACAACTTCATCTCACTCTGTAATGAATATGCTACATGTGGATTACTAACATTTCTTTGGTGAATTCCGTGGTAGTAAAATTAATCGAGGTAATGAGTAAAATGGCGCATAAAATCCAGAAATGTGTAGATGACAACGAACCAACACGTTCCCCCGCCATGATGGCTCAAGTCGTGGTGGAGTTTGCTCTGTGCCACAAACCGGAAGTGAAGAAGTTGATCAGGGCTGGAGACTACATGAACATGTCTTGGTCGCTGAGCTATAGTTTATGGTGCATTTGAAATGCGGGAACGAGGACCGGATAGACATTTTTTTAACTTTCAATTTTCTTTTTCTAGTTTTTTTTCTAATTTTTAAAATAATGATTATTTTCGATGAATTTATGTTTGACTAGAGTCCACGGCCCTTGAATCAAAACCATCAAAATAAATTCATAACGAGAGTGTTCGATCACCTGGTTTTAGCTTGGAAACTATTAAAACTATTAATGATTAAAACAATTGGTAATTGGTGATAGTACCGGTATTCTATTATTCATGATTTGCATGAACATTTGCATGACTATTATTTCCATCCTATGTTGCAGTATTCTAATCTTTAAGTTCCCCGTCATTGTATAGTACGAAAACTAAAAGGGTCTGTGGACATCGTGTCAAGTTTTTGTTGTTGTTGTTTTTCTTTTCTTTTTTTTTTTTTGATTAATAAGTTAAATGGTTCTTACCAAACGGAATCATCTCGTCAAGGAACTATTTCCCCTCCTCCCTCCCCTCCCCTCTCTTCTATGGACGACAACCACCTGGTTTATTTGTGCTTGCGTAAAGCAGTCAAGTCTACAGGGAGGGGTGGGGATATGGACAAAATTGACATTCACTTACTCGCAAAGGAGGGGCTCTTTAACTTACGTACCGACACAAACGAGAAATTAATCACCTTGCCATGTAGTAAGTGAAGATTTATGTATGTCACACCTTTATGCAATACCGTAGAATCCCGCCCGGTCATAAGCCCCCGCCATTTATAGTAAGGATAGAGTACCTACCGCTTGAACCTCGTAGCATTGACTGATCCTCTCAGATTACCGTATACAGTTGTGTTTTCCGTTCGCATTTCAAAGCTTGCCGTATACGGTACATTGTTATTGTTGAATGAACGGTAGCCACTGTTGTGTAAATGAACGGTATCCACACTGATTAAAATTGTTTTTAATAGAACGGAATTCAAACGGTTTTTTCCTTCCGGTTATAAGCCCCCCTCCCCCCCCCCTGTTTATAAGCCCATCAAAAAACCCTTATGAACGAGTGTAAACCCAGGGCTTATAACCGGGGGATTCTACGGTATGTCGTAGTACTTCTATATGCGATATGTCCTGCCTATGTCAGTGAATTACCCCTATGCGATATGTCGTACTTGCCTCTATGCGGTGTTGTGCCTCTATGCAGTATGCCGTACCTCTATTCAATATGGCCTACCTCTATTCGATATGACGTACCTCTATTCAATATGGCGTACCTCTATTCAATATGCGATATGCCTTACCTCTGTGCGATATGCTGTATCTCTATGCAATATGCCGTACCTCTATGCAATATGCTGTATCTCTATACAATATCCTGTACCTCTATGCAATATGCCTTCCCTCTATGCAATATGCCTTCCCTCTATGCAATATGCCTTCCCTCTATGCAATATGCCTTCCCTCTATGCAATGTCCTGTACCTCTATGCAATATGCTGTATCTTTAACAATTATTCCACGAAATCGAGTCGTACATGAGCTCATAGCCGACGAGGCGCGCAGCGCCGAGTCGGCTATGA
>WUAP02122760.1:2223-15783 GCA_015163945.2 Stichodactyla helianthus | reverse complement strand
GTTTATATAATAAACAGAAAAATACATGGACGCTTGGAGATATGGAATTTATCTTCTCGTGTTCAAATTTGATATCTTACTCGTTCGCTGCACTCACTCGTGAGATATCAAATTGAACACTTGAAGATAAATCCCATATCTCCGCGCGCCCATGTATTATTCTCTATATATTCTATTCTATATTTTATGATATATATATTTCTGTGCATTCTGAATGCGGTAAATAAAATAAGAAAATCAGGTGGTGAAGAATAAAGCCAGAGATATACTCTGTTTCCATGACGATACCCTTACACTGACCAATAACATACTCCATCATATCTCATTTTATAAACTTGGAACTCAGAAGATTATAAAACCTGTTGTTAGAGCTAACATCAATCTAACTCACCCCTCCCCCCCCCCCAATGTCCACTAAAGGTCATCTCATAAATAGGAATGTGAATCTATAATAGTACATATTTAAATGACACTCCCTAACCTTCAATCTCATTTCTTTCATCCACTTCCCATTTCATGCATCTCTTTACTGCTTTTTTCCATTTGGCATAATGGTAATCACGGTCTGCAAAAACAGAATATACATATTGTGTAACTTGTGCTTCAAACTAATTAAAATCTTGCCTTTCAGCCCACCTTTTGCATCCATGACAGGGTTAAAGACATCAGTGTTGATCTGGGATTTGTCTTCAAGATTCAATGACCATACATCAATTCCTTTAGCTGCACCAGCAGCCATTGCAGCACCAAGTGCAGTGGTCTCTGGCATGGTAGGACGTTCTAACAATACAAGGACCATCATTCCTACTTAAATCTTTATGGAGCAATGGACAAAACTATCAAAAATGAAGCATGTGCCAGGAGTAGGTGGATGAAAATGAGAATGAGAATAAGAATAATATGAATGAGAATAGGAATGAAAATGAGAATGAGAATGAGAATAAGAATGAGAACAAGAATGAGAATGAAAATGAAAATAAGAATGAAAATAAGAATGAGAACAAGAATGAGAATAAGAATGAAAACAAGAATGAGAATGAAAATAATGAAAATAAGAATGAGAACAAGAATGAGAATAAGAATGAGAACAGGAATGAGGATGAGAATGAGAATGAGGATAAGAGTGAGAATGAGGATCAAGAGAAGACAAGGAGGTGTGTGCATGCCCTTTCAACCTCTTGTCTCTCCCTACTTGGTAAATGACTTCAATCCCCTTGTGCAACTTTGTAAATAGCAAAAGTATAAGGTGGTACTGAATATGGTAAGATGATAATAAGTGTACACAGGAGAGATGAACATAACAAGGCTGTCCTCCACTTACCTACAGTAATACCCAGTACATCAGCTTGTAACTGCATAAGGAAATTATTGACTGTCATGCCACCATCAACCAGCAGACTAGCCAGTGGTATCCCACAGTCTTCATTCATAGCATCTAACAACTTCAATCAAGTAAGCATTACATTTGAGGATTGAACATTGAAAACTTTATTGCAACATCAATTTGAATTACACTAACCTCTCTAGACTGGAAACACACTGCCTCAAGGGTTGCCCTTGCTATATGAGCCTTGTTAGTGAACTGAGTAAGACCTATAATTAAACTTTAGGGATAAAAAATGAAATGATGTTATTTAACATGACAAGTATCATGAAGGCTGTTAGCCCTTCCTCTAACTGGTGCTATCTCACAGTGAAAAACAATATGATGTTTTTCTGCTATGGAAATAAGACAATGATTCTTACATTTAACCCTACCAAAGTGGAGTGTTACCTACCCTCTTGCATCCATCTGCCAATATGGGGCATAAAGACCAGAAAATGCTGGCACAAAGTACACCCCTGCAGAACTATCAACACTCTTAGCCAAAGATTCTAATGCAAAAAAAAAGAAATTTGGTAAATACACTGGAGGGTGTGAAATGAGCAGATGCCAAAAAAAACGACCCTTGCAAGCTTAAGTACTTGACATTTTTGGGGAAAATTAAAAGACAGGAATCAACTTGAGAGTACTCACCAATTTCAGAAGAACTTTGAATCATGTTAAGATTATCTCTAAACCATTTGACTGCAGTACCAGCAATAGCTACTGAACCCTACAGCATAACAGAAATCCATCATAACATGTACTTAATGGTATCTATTATTTAGCTAATGGTTTATTATCAATATAGTATGCTTGGCTTCCTTGTGATATCTTAGCTGCCATGATCTTAACTTCTTTTGTTATATTTTTCAACATAGTGGCCATGTCCTTTATTATTTATTCCCTAGGGAGTGTTGCATATATACATACTTCTAATGCATATGTTGTAGGCTGATCTGGTCCAAGTTTATAAGCTACAGTGGTTAGCAGGCCATTTTCTGACAAGACAGGCTGAAAATAATGAGACGCACATGGAGTAATACAGCTATTGTGAACAAGCTGTCATACATTCAAGTTATTGGTGGCCAGGTCATAAAGACAACTGCATTCCTAGCTTATACATACTCAACTCTGGTAAAAATCAAGTCCTTTATCACAAATGCTGGAATGCAAACTATTTTTATAAGTGATACACAAAACATCCAGAGGGAGTACAACCTACCTCAAGTCCTGTGTTGTAAAGTAAAAAGCAACCAGTTCCATACCTAAGAAAGTGGAAAAAAGCAAGCTGGTTAAGATGCACCTGCACCAGAGGGATTCTCTAATGATATATATTCCAAAGACCAGAGCAAACTTACGTGTTCTTTGCGTCTCCTTTATTGAAGCACATTTGCCCTACAAGGGCTGCTTGCTGATCTCCAAGAACCTAATAATGGGGGAACAAATTGGTTCATTATGCTGTACTACTGCATTTAAACATCAGATAAATTTCTAATACTACTCACCCCTGATATAGGTGTCCCTACAAGGGGGCCATCAACCTGTCAAGCAATCAATATAAAAGTTTCTGTGTTAAACATCACAGCACACACATCAGAGTAATATTCTTCAGTTTTTTAATGTTTTAAGTCACTTTGCTTAGCCACAGTTTTTTCCAGTCCAGCCAAACAACCCATGCATGCCTTGCTTTTGCATTTCAAACCCAGTTTTCTACTCATTTTGTTACTGGCAAATCACAGGGGACAAGACTGTCAAAATGCTGGTAGTATGTATGCATGAACACTGGACTTTCCTACTCATACATCCCATCTAGATACATTATTTTATTATTACAAACAAGAAGCAAAGGTAATAATGACTAAAAAGCAGGGAGCAAGAAAATTCTGGGGAGCTGTCAAGAAATGTCATACCATTTTTCCATAAATTTCTGAAGAGCTTCGTATGGTTGGTAAAACTGTCATTGGAATGTCAAAAAATCTTTGGAAAAAAATATCAATATTAGTACTTAGTATGGAAAAAAAGCAACATTCTGGCATCTAGTTAATATGAATGCACAATGTTCCTCCCTCTACCCTTTCCATTACAGTGTGGTCACAGCTGTTCACATACTTGCAGAGAAATGGATCCCATACTTCTGTTCTCAAGTTCATTAGCATTGTTCTGGATGCATTAGTTATGTCTGTGACATGGATGCCTCCTTTCTTGCCTCCAGTAAAGTTCTAAATCAATGGCAAATTTTATAAATATACAACTCAACAGTTAACTGAAAATGGAGTTTACTATTTTAATGTTTTTCCAGTACATTTCTATTCTGTCATTTCTAATTGCAAAAAAAAAAAAAAATAAGCATCTTGTTAAGAGATAAAACCAACTGAGATAAAAGATTTTTTCACACCTTCACAGTCCTGTACATATGTACACACAATGATATAATTTATAACTCATAAGTTGAGAATGTCAAATTGATTTGATTTCAAATATTCTATCAAATTTTTGTAGTAAAATATCTAAATTCCAAGAGGGGATTGAGAGCCTCAACATGATTCCCAGTGATAAAAATATCAAAACATTCTTTCTGAATATGCAACTGTAGACTTTCTTAGAATTACATATACCGGTAACTAAACCATACTTTTCCCAGAATTAAGATGCTTACCCATAGTAACCAACTGTCCACTGTACCAAAGAGACATCTCTCTTCATTCACTGCTTTTTTTACTTCTTCACAGTTGTCCATTAACCATCTCAATTTGACAGCACTAAAATATGTATTGATCGGAAGACCACATAGAGACTGGAGGTGGGAAAATGTTTAAATGATGAATAATTTGCAATAAGCATTTTTAGTTTGAATTTAAATATATTTTTATGCTTGGAGGTTTAATTCATGGTTTTATAATTCCCCTATCATACTATTTTGGAGAGTTATGACTGAATGAGCAGTGTCATCTTGCTGTGATTGGTCAAATTAACATCTTTAATTCCAATCCATACAGTACAAAGCATTTTAACTTTTTTCTACTCTATGTTACTATAATATATTTATAATATTTCAGTTGAACTCACCCTAACACTATCTAAAGTATTCTTTTGGTTTGATGCAACAATTTTGTCCACTGTAGACTTTGTTCTTGTATCTAACCAGACTATGAGGTAAGTGAATATTGATTAGATCATGGCAACTAAAGGTTTATTATTGATTTATCATATGAGGAAACTCTCTGATGGTCACAGCTATTATCTAGATTTGCTTTGTGTAGTTCCAGAAAATGTCCACTACCTACCATAGTGGAATTCAAATTTCCAAGAGGTCAGAAAGTCTGAGTAGGACACTATATGTCAGTACTCAACCTTAGTGGTATTCCACTAGTCCATGACTAGTAAAAAATGCCTTTACTTAGTAAAACTTGAGAACCACCAGCCAATGTATTATCTTTTGGTTAGTAACTTCTTAGCTCTACCAGCCTAAGGCCCAGTGATAAAAAAAGTTTAGGTTGAGCACACAAAATTTTTGTTCTTTCACCAACCTATGGCATTGTGAAGAGGCTCTCCAGTGATCTTGTCCCATACTACTGTTGTTTCTCTTTGGTTTGTTATACCAACAGCTATAATATAGAAAACACAGATTAAACAAATAAATCCATACTCTATCATGCTATGTCTCTGTGTGTCTGTGTTTGCCAACCCATCCTTGTTGAAGAGGGTTACTGTTTACTCAGTATCCTAACTCATTATTTATATTAACATTAAATTATGTCTATTATAACAGTCCTTTTCCTTTGATAACTGAAATTATAATCAAATAACAAATGAAATGATCATAATTCATCACCTTTGATATCAGCAGGGTTAATGTTTAAGTCTTTGCAGCTCTGTAGTGTTTGTTCCATACATTTATAAACTGATGACAATAAAACTTTGGGATCTTGCTCCACCCATCTACATAAAACCAAAAATTGCCATCACAACTTTAGTCACATACATTGTACTCCAAGTATCAAACCCATAGTCACAGCAAAGAGAGGCGATGCATAGGCATCACAGTCCGTCTTTACTCCTAATTGCCTATGACTGGATGCATCATAACTTATCAAGCTTGGCTAAGAATGGTTTCTGAATGTCAGCATTATTCTGCAACTTCAATCTGGTTACTCGAAACACCAATGACCAAGCCCAACTTTACCATCCAATTAGAGGCCAGCAATACATGAACAGGCTACGTTACACTTAGCAATTCAAAGTCATCGAACATAGAAATGATGTCACAAATGATCAAATTTCAAGTAGAACCACAAGTACAGCAAGTGGTTTCACTGCACAAGTTTTGATCATTTGTGGCATCATTTCTGTTTGATTACAGTGCAGACCATTAAAAAATAACTTTGAACTGTTTTTTACCACGTATAAGCAACTTAAAAAATGCACTAGCATGACAGATGTCATAAGCACAAGCAGGTCTAGCCTGTAATTGAAAATAGCTCTCCACCAATCAGCGTGCGAGAAATTTTTCAATCATAACGTTATAGACCAGTACAGTTTAGCTTACCCTTCCTTGGGGTAAATACTCTCAAATTCAGCTTGGTGAAATGCAAGCAGTTCGGCGGTCTTACTAGCAAACAACTATGAAATAAAAACAAAACATTAAGCTTATATTATCGTAAAAATATTAAAGTAAAATATCAGTCGGCTGATATGTCAATTTAAATAGATATTTACAGTGCACATGAGTAATAACGAAAGTAATAAAGATTCTCTAAACAAACTGACTAATGAACTTGAATATCGTAAAAAGGCAGTGCAATCTTTAAAAACACATTTTCAGCATGACATTTTGTCAAAATATCAAATTTCGTTATCATATGGCGGACCTTATCGGCTTTTGCAATCGTAGTACAACTCAGAAATAAAAGTTTCAGTGGTTAAAGATCATCCTAGTTCGTCGGGGTGAGATTAAAAGAGCATATGTATAAAACCAGGTAATTTTTCCCTTGCATGAATCGGATCCTTCTCCTACTCTCAAGTGTGTATGGTCGCAAAAAATGACTGAATCCAAACGTAAAGCGCGGTAATTCCCTTATTTATTCGTCCCTACAATCGACAACTTACCAAAAACCTACTGCTAGAGGTCCCTTGGTCTATGGCTCCTACGAGAGGACCGAAATCTTTGTACTCGCTCGAGGCAGCCATGTTTGTTTGGGAGGTGAATGAAGAAGAAGCAGCAGCACTTTTGAAAACCAATCTGCGATGTCTTTGGACACCGCTGAACAGCGTGAAATGGTTTAAAAATTTATGTTGTACGTAACTTAATCCCTTAATTATTAATTTCATTAAAAGGCCAGAGAATTTTTGGATTGAAAAAGTTTAGGAAAAAACAACTTTTGGTATATTTTTGCAGCATGCAGGAAGCCAGTTTAGTGCAAAGGCAAAAATTTTACTTGACCAATAGTATTTTAGAGCAGCTTTTTGATGGGCATTTTTTTTTTTTTTTTTTTTTTTTTGGAAACACAGGTAACCCAATCAGTGGTTTGACGATCTAGGCCTAAGGTCTACCGGTTTTATTACATTTAATATTTAATACGGTATGAATGACCAACTGAAAAGACGTCAAAAATGTAGATACGGAATTAATGCTATATGGCGTGATAATCTCATGTTGTAAAGTTTGAGTAGTAAAACACGATACATTCAATCAAGTATGGTACAAAATAACTGATACACTGAAGCCATGCAGCGCGCAGTTCGGTCAAGCCGCAGCAAGTCGTCACATTAATGATTTTGTTGCATGCTTCGTATACAAGCGAGTTCTCAGGCTTAGATTGTGTGAGTATTCCACCCTATGACTTGGTGTGAGGTGTCAGATTGTGTTATCATAGAAAAATTTCATTTCATATTCTTGTTTCCTGTTCTTCCTGTTTCTTAAATAGCACACTACAGCAGATTTGTATGACCGTGAAAAGGTCGCGGCAAGGTCACTTTTTACAGTCATACGAAATCTGCTTTAAGCGACATTAATACTGAGCAATAGATGATGTATCTTTCTACTCTTTGTCTTGCGTTTTATCATTTTCTGTTCTCTTCTATTCCCTTAATTCCCTTCAGTTGTCTCCTATTCTCAGTCTTTCCTTCTTTTTCCCTTCACTTTCTTTCCTTTCCTTTCCTTCCATTACCTTGCCTGCACCCGTCTAATCTCTTCCTCTCTATAACTTGCTACTTTTGCCTACCCATTCAGTTTTCTTCCCTTCTTGGCACGCTGCACACGTCCTGAGCTCTTCCTCACCTATCATGTCCTTCTCTCTTTCATTTTCTCTCCGAATTTACCATTATTGACTGCGTAATAACATCAACTTGCTTGTTTTCCTCTTTCCTTCCCTTATTGAATACTATTCAAATAAGCTATAAATATACTGCGCACTCAGCTGTTCTTCACATCCTTTCCTCAGGCTTAATTCCAGAAACAATCCATACTATTAATGCTATACCCTAATTTATTTATTTTTTCAAGTTCTGTTAGGAAAAGAATACACCTCTTTGGCCCACATCCACATGAACTCAACTACTAAAATTGCATAAATTCAGCTAGCATATTCCACTGAAATCTTTTTCCTGCTTTTTTGTATATCTTTGTGTGTGTTTGTAACAAGAAAATGAAAAGCGGTTGAAATTAACATATAGTTTTACCAATGACATGACATGAAGGGTAAGAACGGAAAGGTTTGTTTGACACTGCAAAAAGCGTACGAACTAGATAACAGGGTGAAGATCGACAGAACTAGTCCCTGCTTGTCCTTTAATTGGACCACCCTGTTCAGGCATAAAGGTTTGCGCTTCTCACTAGACTAAAAAGTGTAACGCGTGGCCGCTTACAAAGCGAAGCTCCAGCCTTCCTCAAACTGCGGACGGCCTAACATGAACTTTAAAAATAAACTAGCCTAAAAATGGAGAAAGACTAGACGAAATCTTTTTAAATTGCTTCAATAACAGGTGACAGTGCATAAGGCAACTATGTCAGTATCGAGATAAAAATGAAAAATGTGTGGTCGCATCAAATCGTGATTAGCTGATCGAAATTAATTTAAACATTTCATTAAAACAAATGAAAATCGACTGTTTGTTTACAGAACTCCGAGACAGTTTGGAGCTTTTGGGTTCAATAACTACGCTATTTAGTTGACTTTTTGCTCTGAGATTAATCGGTTTTTAGCGCGTAAAAAATTTCACCGAAGAGAATTTGGCGCCATCAGAGGCTTTGTCGCCATCGCTTGAACTTCCCATGCAGGAGGGAAAATGTTGAAGAAAGCGCGCTTAAGTGATCATGCGTTTAACCACAAAAACAAGGCTATTTATCGTATCACTAAGTGCTGCTCTATCATGATAGATTCAAGGATATTTGATCGAAATTAATTTTTTCTTTTGGAATATAAAAACGCTTTTAACAACTAGATAGCATGCGCTGGCATTGAAAGTAGTTTAAAATTGAGGCTTTTTAACTTTTTGTCTAGAAAACGGCGATTAAAAACAGTTCAAAATCGAAATCAAAGTTAAAAATAAATTTGCTAGGCACACAGGCATTTTTAATTTATTTTCCAGATATATTACTTGTAAATATGGTCACAAATGTGAGCGAACTGACTTAATTCGCTCAGGATTCGATAGTCAAAAAATCCTTTAAAAAAGTGGCTTTTGGCCGTAGCATTTCTGTTGTCGTGAATCGTTTACTACTCGATATTTCGCTTCAATATTGCATTTGCGCTCAATCCCTTTGTCCATCATTCACCCCATGCGATACCCCATGACTAGAAGACCATGTAAGTTATTCTTATTATAATTTGTGCGTTTATTGAAAAAGCATGGTTATAACCACTCCCACACTGTAAACTAAAGACTCAAATATGCGTAAAATAATACACGATTACTCGTCATATTACCAACTAAATAAAATGCATGGCTCATTACCTGAGGTATTCTAAGTTCTCCTTGGCGAGGACAGTGAAATTGCTATCGATCGAATGTTACTGAGGTGGTCAGTTTAGCACGCCGCATTTAAACTTAATTGCGCCCGATTCTTTTCGCACGATAAGATATTTTAGTAGTAGCTAGCCTTGTGCATCGCTCTATACAAAGTACTTTTAGATTTTCTCTGGAATATTAGGATATCTATTCGATTAATCTTATCTAGTGTGGTATCTTGACGTCCAAGTTACTTACGCGCGCAAACCATGGCGTAAAAAAATTAAAATGACAACATGCGTTGTTTTTCTTCAGTGCACTTTGTCTAGCTTTTATTCCTAATCGGTTTATTCTGTATAAATAACTAGTTATCTGGCGATGTCTGGCTGGCGGGTTCTTTGGCATACAGACGGTGCTTGAGATCTTATGAAGCTGCTATCTTTGGCAGATTGACTTTTTTTTTTACTTCTTTGCGCGGAGAAATTTTCTATCATCTTTGGGTTTCATAGATAAGTGCTCTCCTGGATTGTTCTGGTTGTACATTCGTTCCGCTTCTTCTCTGTAGATCTGAAGTTCAATCTGCTCTCGGAACAATCTATATCGACAGCGACGGAACTTAGCGAAAAGCACAGGAGAAAAACAGAATATAACTACGACCCCGCTAATGCAGAATAAAGCCGCGATTAATTTTCCAATTCCGGTTCTTGGAACGTAGTCTCCATATCCCACACTGGACAGCGTGACAAGAGAGTACCAGAAGACATCGGGTATGCTTACAAACTGAGAATTTTCTCCCAGACCTTCGGCGTAAAAAATCGCGCTAGACATGACCACGGTGATGAATATTAAACACAAACAGAAGACTTGCAGCTCCTCTCGACTGTCGAAAATCGTCTCGAAAAGCAATCGAACGCTAGTGCTGTAGCGTTTCAGTTTGAGCATTCGTATCAAGCGAGCCACGCGTAGAACTGGAAATAAAGTCCTTTCCGATAAAGAAAAGCTGGCTAGGATTAGAGTGACGTAGAATGGTAGTATAGAGAGCAGATCAACAATCGCGGAAAACGAAACAAAGAAGTGGAGAATCTTCGGTGCTGTTGCAAATCGTGCGAAATACTCGATAGTAAACCAGCCTGAAAAAATCGATTCCGTGAGAAACCAAAACTGGTCCTCTTTGTAAAACGTTGCATTATTGGCGTTGAAATGTGTAGTATTATCTAATTGGAAATTCCCTTTTCGAACTTCAGGCAGGGTTTCCCAGCATAAGGCAACCATAGATAACAGCGTTATTAATCCTGAGAAAGCATTTATGATCCGTTCTGCAGGTGTAACCGGATTTTCCAACGACTGCCAAATCCTTCCTCTTAGCGTTCTCTTTCTACGCTGATTGTTGATGAACCATTTGACCGAGGGATCTATTTTGGCCATGCAGTCACTTTCCAATTCAAAAAACGCCGTCTCCTTTAAAAATATTTCGTAAGAAACCGTTGACGGCTTTGACAATATCCCCTGCGACTGGTAATAAAACAAAATAGCATCGAAGACAACTCTATCACGGTTGAAGTAGTATTCACATCTTTTGGAGTTGAAATATCGACTTCTTTTGTCTTTTGACCCGAGAAGGGTACTTGGGTAACGTGCTAGTGTCTCTTCGAACGTCTCGAACATTTCTCCGCTGACATTTATGCGTACTCTTTTGCCAGGTCTCCCGTCCTGGCGCTTTTCAGCGAAACAATCTAGCGTTGAGTATACTTCATGGTCTTGCATTTCCGTTGTAGAGTGTCGACGTGTTATAGATCAGTCTCGAGCAGATGAAACACTCGCTGGCTGATCTGATTGTTTTAGCATCAGTTATAATACTGATCCCTTAAGATTTAAACGTGACGCTCTTGAAGACAAGCTCTAGGTGATCTTCTGATGTCAACACACAGTTCCACAGCCTTCCACTCTTAACTACAAGCCACATAGCTCGCCGGCCGATAGGCAACAGAGTTCATTTCGCTCCATATGTCGGTTTCCTAAGTACTATGTAGAATTTAACCGAGTCATTTTGATAAATTATTCAGTAGATTTGTGTTGGCTGGGTGAACGTGGGACGTTAAACTCTGCCAATAATGACCACAGAAGTGTAAGTCCAGTTGTCTGGCTGACTTACCGGCTCTGAGATGATCATCCACTATATCCACTGACTTCACAAACACAAGGACACCTGAGTACAGGCACGAGTCAATTAACTTTATCGAGATCAAAATGATATCCCTTCGTAAAATGTATTCGTTTACCGTTTAAAAATTAATAAGAATTACATCAAATTTTTTTTTTTTTTTTGTATCCATTAATTGACTTCAAGAAAAAAAATCTTCACTGACTTATTTTCGTCGAGTTGTATAGGCTCACTCAATTGTTTGATTAATTCTTGTACGTGGCTGGACGAACGACCGCACGAGGCTTTATCTCAGCTGCGAAAAGGTGTTCATTGAGTTGTCCAATGGGTTTTCTGTCTTCCACCGAATTATATGTTGAAACAAGGAATTTTAATGACGCTTCAATATAGCACTCTCCTCCCCCTCCTTCAAAAAAGAGGGGGAAGACTGTGTCCATAAACAAGTAAAAATGTTTAAAAGTTATATCAGTAGTACATTCTATACTGCGATGAAAAAAACAAAAAATTGCGGTCTCACCAAAACGCCGAGGGAGGAAATCATTTAGCTTTTGTTCTTTCAATTGATTTGAAGTCTCCTTCGGCTGTTTTGGAGATAAACGATTTCATTGCCGAATAGTTAAGCGTTTATTAGTCGTCCCTCGTAGCGAATTCAAAGAGAAATAAGAACTTGTTTTTTAAAGAAAAGGTTGTACTCTTGTTTCTTCAACACAATTTCTTTCGGTTGTCAGTGCTTTTTAAATGTGGCATCTCGCTTTTTTGGCGGCGTATCTATACCAAAGACAAAATTTAATCATAAGGTTTGGTTTGCGATTAAAATATTCAAAGCCTAAAGAATGCGTACTTATGAACTGAATTTATCAGACCAGGTCTTTTGAGGTAATACATTAGTCTTAGTGTTTTTGTTTTCTAATGATGACAGCAACGACTCAGTTTACAAACGAAAAATTTTTGTTACTCTGATCAGCTTCCGTGCTTCCTTCTTGAAATATTTGATTAAAATTAATTTCAAAAAGAGTTGTTATTGAACATCCCCTTAGGATACTTGCCGCGTTATTTTATTTTTCTAAAAATTTGGTTTACAAATGAAGAGGAAAATAAAAAAGAAACACACACGAATGAATTAGACATTAATTTCTCACCAGCTTTGGTGATATTAAACTTGGTTTTTCATTTTCTCCAACTAAATAATATTAACATTTGAGATGAAATATTTAGTGAGACTTGAAAGTCCTGGCAGATAAGAATAAAGTCATTTTTACTCAATGGATTTCATTCTTAGGAGAGAGATAACAAATGCCGGTCCACATTGCGCTGTTCGCTTTTGATCAGAGCGATTATCCGCAAGAACAATCTAGATTTGACTCTGGATTTGACTGTAATTAAAGATGATATGATGAGTGATATGTTAATATATTAATTCGATCAAGAAACCATTTGCATCGAACAGAATCGGTCAACAAATAAACTGAAACGTTTTATTATTATTATTATTATCATCATCATCATCATTATCATCATCATCATCATCATCACCATCATCATCACCATTATCATCATCATCATTACTATCATTATCATCATCATCATTATTATCACTATCATTATCATCATCATCACCATCATCATTATCATTATCATCATTATTATTACTATCATTATCATCATCATCATCATAAACATAAACATAAACATAAACATATTTATTTGTATAGCGCTAAAACTATAAACATATTCTAAAGCGCTTGTGAAATAATTAATAAAAATTTAAAAAAAAATCATTATATAATACAAGATTACAAGAGAGTACACAAATAAACATAATAAAAATGGCTACTAAGACTAGCATAAATTAAGAGGCAGTCAATCTAACTATTCAAATTATTGGTCAACTAGATACGATATGCTTACATACCATCATTACCATCATCACCATCATCATCATCATCATCATCATCATTATCACTATTATTATCATCATCATCATTATCATTATCATCATCATCACCATTATCATCATCATCATCATCATCATTATCACTATTATTATCATCATCATCATTATCATTATCATCATCATCACCATTAT
>WUAP02122749.1:0-15784 GCA_015163945.2 Stichodactyla helianthus | reverse complement strand
CACCACACCACACCACACCACACCACACCACACCACACCACACCACACCACACCACACCACACCACACCACACCACATCACACCACACCACACTACACTACACTACACTACCCTACCCTACACTACACTACACTGTAAACTGCAATACACTATACTACACTGTAAATTGCACTGCACTGTACAGTACACACAGCTGCATCATAACATACTACTTTGTGGAATTTTACTGACAACTTGGCTCAAACTGCTGCGCACCCCTCCATATTTCTGATTAAAAAAGACATTTTAATTTCTCATGAACATAGCATGATGAAGTTGAATTACACTAATAGAAAAGACCTTACACCAGTTATATCATATAAGTTCGTCCTTTTTTGGGGGCTGAAGTATTTTCGACGCGTCTAGCTACTCTGCATGACCTGACTTATTTTTAACTTGCTGGTCGTTCCCCCCTGCCATTATATTAACTTTGCCCTCTGGCATAAATACTGATATACTGTGTATAACATGAACTAAACCCCATCAAAGTTCCACAAAGAGTTTTTCCGATACATCAAGACTGGTTATAATACCATAACAAATCGTTTATGCTGTTCCATATCCGTCAGATACCGAACCATAAAAGGCGGCTTTTGTCAAGTGACAATACCAGTGACTTTATCACGTCCGAACGTCATTTATATTTTCTTCTTACTTGATTTTATGATCGAAATTTAGAAGCACTAAGACTTCTAAAATACTTTCTTTGCTGGAGGAGGTCAGTATATGTGCGTCACAAATCACTCCTATTTCCTGCAAAGGTCAATTAAAGATGAGAAATGACATTTGCTCGCAAGATCGAAGTTATGCGATCTGTAAATCCAGTTTATCCAACTTTAGGTAAGTATCTTCTTTGCAGATGAGGGCTGATAAAACGCTTTGACAAACTGCCTTTGTTGCAAGCATGTTTTTTCTCTCCCTCTCTCTAAGTAACTCGTGTATAATGAAGTAGTTCCAATAGACGTTTATCAATGTGAAAACCATTAGAAAGACTGGAAGGAAACGATCGCTAACTAATGAATGGTTTAATTCTTGTTTACCGATGCTTCCTGTGTTCGACCATCATCCAAAGGAACTTGATCTTATATAAACCAGCGTCAACGAACGAACTATACTTTTTCTTGACATTGTGTCGTCCGACGAGGCCGAGTGTCTGATGTTATTTGGTGAGTAAAAATATCCCAAACTTAGTTTGCAAGTTACTTCTTACAAAACCGTGTTTTACGAACCGTCGGAACATGTCAACACTTGGCTTTTTTTAAATTTTTTTTTCTGAAGGCGTTTCGTTCTCTTTGCTCAGTTACTGCTTGGATACAGATTCAAATTCTACTCGATTTTTTATAACTTTTGGCGTTACTAAGTTGAAACACTCGAGCAAAGGGTTACCTAATTCCAGTCTCGTGATACCAAAATCTCTTGTGCTACTAGATACTCAACGCTTGACTATCTATTGAAGTTTTTTCAGTCCTTAATATTTAAAACTGTCATAGTCAACTTGGAGAAAATCTTGCAGTTGCGTGAATTATCATAGAGAAGTTGACTTACCATTTATTATTTTGGCTTAGCTAGTTAAAAAAGGATAACTTTCCAATAGATATTTAAACGAAAATAAGGATTCTTTGTGGTAATTTTTTTAGGACTAGTTTCGCTCATTTCTAGTTCGCTATTTATTCTTTATATATTCACCACCACAGTACGTTGTATCTTCATTTTTCATAGGGTATTAATGGTAGTAAACCAAAAGTCGAGTTCTTTCCGTTTCGAGCTAATGAATTGACTTTCCATCATTTATTCATTGCCTGTTTTTGACATGTTTTTTTCCCGCTACATTTCTACCTTCCGCTTCCATTGTTCGACTTAACTTAGAAAGCCTGGCGTCCGACATGACCTGGATGGGGTTTCCTTACAGCAGAAGTAACTTAAACTTATTTAGCTTCCTGCTTTTTGTATGTTTTTGTTTTCTGTTTGAAACGAGTCAAATTTTGCTTTAGTAACACTGAATTTACAAGAAAGAAAGAAAGAATGGATGGATGGATGGATGGATGAATGAAAGAGAGAGGGAGAGAGAAAGAGAGAGACATATCGTCTTGTTTGTTATTCGTGTCAAACAGACCGCGTTCCGCGTTCACCTGTGTGCTACCTCGTTATTAATTGGTTGATCATTACTCAAGATTATTTTCCTGAAAAACGCTTGATCTGATGTTAAAAAAGAAAAAAGAAAAAGCCTTAGGCGTCTTATTCCCATTCATTATAGGCACTGGGAAAGCATCGTAATGATAGAGAAGCAGCTAAAGCTATAGATATTATCTGTAAGCCTTTCACGCTGTAGCTTGCCTTGTATTTAAGTATTTACAAAAACCCACATAGGATAGAGCTAGTCATAAAAAAGCCCCCATATTATGTCATTTTATTACTCATTTGCCATTGCACATAGTTAACTGGAACTGAACTGTGTATTGATCGACGCGGGCTGGATCTGTATTTTGATCGTATGCTTTCGTAAAGCTAGAACTAAAATATATAAAAAAGAAGAAAAAAATACTCATTGTGGCATCCGATGAAATACTGTAGCGCAGATTAAGTACTTAATTTTTTCAAATATTTTCGAATTCCCCCACGATAGAAGAATTTTTAGATAGCTCAAGATATACACCTATTCCGAAAAACGTTGTCACAGCTAAAAGCAACAAGCGACATCGTATCGTTTTTACGCGTCCACCTTAGAACGCTAAAACAATTGAAAACACTCATCATTTACGGAGCAGGCGCTACACGTCATCGTTTCTAAAAAGTTCCTTTTTCACGGATCCACACGAAAACGATAACCCGGCGGTTTTTTTTTTTTTTTTTAAATAACAATCTGAAGAGCGTTTTTAAAAAGTCGCGCTTTCGGTGACCGTTTTCAAAGAAAGGTACGGACGGAAGGCTATAATCCTCCGAAAAAGTTTCGATTTCAAAAAAATTCGGATAGTGTGGACGAGACCTGGAAGTGAGCGGTGTCGTGACGCATAACGGAAGGTGCTGCGAATTTTACCTTGCCGTAAGGTCCAATTCAGACATCGAACTTTTGCCGTGCCGAATTCAATATGAAATGAGATCCAGGTGATCTGACTAGGCGCGCAAACCATGATTTCTGGGAACGAAAAAAAAATCAATCCCAACCAACATCGCGCGCTTAGTTTACAATATTTTTGTGCCGGCCATGTTGAAAATGTGGCGAGAAAGTCGTGAAGTTTATGGTTAAAAACTCTTTTTGTATAGAAAACAATGTACTCAAACCGACGAGAATTTACACTAGTTAAGACTGATATACAGCTGATGGAGTAGATTATATCTTGACATTTCTAACGGTCTCAGATCAAGCTTTGTTTACGCTAAAACTGTCAGTGAAAGGATCCCTCGTATCACTTGTAAGGTTTAAAAGACATTGATGTTGGTTTGGTTTATCTACTTGTATTCATTGTATATTTGTATATGTTCGATTCATGCCTTGATTACCAATAAATCCATTTTTTTGGAATTTGTGTGTTTTGAGTTATATTTTCCTTAGCCTCAAGCCACGAGCAATAATCCAGTAAGAGAAACTAAATGTCTAGTATGATTTGATTAACATGGTCCGTAAACTAGAAATATTTTTACACATCAAATACCAAATTAAATCATTTCTATCCTGCACATAGCATTTTTATTTTTTGCTTAAACCATGAATTCGCGCCCGCAAAGGACACATGGGATTGATTCTTTTTTCGATCCCACGATTCGCAATCTGATTGGCTAATCGTTTTTCGCCAGATCACCTGGATGATACTGAGTAGAAACAAAAGATTCGACGCGGCAAAAATCTCGACGTTTGATACGCGTCTCGTCTTTGTGCCTGTTTTGTTTTCTTCTTTTTCTTTTTCTTTTTCTTTTTCTTTTTCTATCTACATCTAAATTGTTTCTTTTTTAAACAAGCGTCGCTACTAATAATTCAAGTTAATTTCGTGTTCTTTCTACTCACCTTATGGATGAAGAAGGACTTTTCTTTGAAGACATTTATTGCATCGTTAAGTCGGGATTAAGAGTTCTTTACTCCTTTAAAACAAACACAAGGGCCGACAACATCAGTGCATTGCCTCACTCAGCATGCACGCTGAATCACTTTTAACTGCTTAGCTTTGTCATATATAAACACATTCAAACCCCAGTGGCGTACACAGCAACGGGTACAGCAAAATTCAGTACGGTAGCTTCTGTTTTGCGACACGGCACAGCTAACCGCTTCATCGTGTGAACGAATCAAGTCAAGGAAGATTTTGGCGAGTCGTACCGTAAGTTTAGAGGCTCAAGCATGTAGTCTCGGCACGAGTAGATAATATTCAGTAACGGCACCGTAAGTAAGCAAGTAAGCGAATAAATAGAGATTTTGATAAACATTTAATAATAAAACATTGCGACCAACATTGTCCTATCTGTCGCACTTTTTATTATTAAATGGTTTAACGTACATATCAAATAGATTTTATTTGCAAATTCGAATTGAAAGTGAGCAATTTGTGATTATATATTTTTTATTTGTATGGCTAAAATAAAAGATAGAGTTCGCGTAGTTATAAGCTACACGACCAAGAATTTAAATCCAAAATTTCAAAAGGTGTTTGATTTACTATCGATTATGGCGTACGCAGTTTTCGTGAGAAGTAGCACGATGGTTTTCAAAAACCTATCCGACACTACTAGTTGTTACTGTATGACGGTGTTTTATATGGAATGGAATTGGAATGGAATTGGAATGGAATTGGAATGGAATTGGAATGGAATGGAATGGAAATGGGATGGAAATAGAATGGAATTGGAATTGGAATTGGAATTGGAATTGGAATTGGAATGGAAAGGAATTTAGCAAGCAGTGGCATTTCAACAACACTCCAAGTGGCTCTTCATCCACTGATTTCCGATTGGAATTTAGAAATGCTGATTTTTGCGGAGGGAGGAAAACCGGAGTACCCGGAGAAAAACCCTCGAAGCACAGGAGAGAACCAACAAACAACTCTAATCACATGAGATTGAAGGTCCGAGTATCGAACCTGAGACCACAGCGGTGAGAGGCGAGTTCTTCCACCACTACGCCACCCGTGTTGCTAGAAGCGGGAGAATCAATCTTTGTAATCACCTCATTGATGCCAAACTGTAGACAAACTGACTGGAAAGGCACTTTTCCGAGCAGAAATACTAGTAGAAGCGAGGGTAGGCTTGATAATCAGTCTTATCTATCTCGAGAACACAGCTGTGAATCCTAGTGTAGCCTGTTTGTTAACTTAATTCCATAAAGGATGTGCACCTAAATAAGCCCTGAGGAAAGTGTAGCCAAGTAGATCGCTTAGGAAACAATAAAGGTAGTCAGAAATTAACTTGAAAGATTTCCTCTCAATAGTACACTTGAGTCATTATCAAGGTTTGATGCCTATTCGCGTTCCATTCAGTGCTTCATTCGATGCTTCGTTTCGCGCTCTGTACCTTTTTAAGGCTATTTTCGCACTATACCGGATAGCATTGTACAACGGCACAAGGTATTCCTGGTGTCGGTTTGAACAGACAGTGATCGGAGCGACAAAAAAACCTATCCGATACAAGGTGTATCACTTTTGAAACCGGAGCGGAGCAACATCCTTTCAGAACAAGAATTGAGCCGATAAAAGCGTTCAATTATGTATGCGTATCCAAACACTGCTGACCTCGAATAAATAAGAACGTAATTAACTAGGACTGTAAACATTTACATTTGGAACTAAATCGAATAGTTGGTTATATTCTAGTTTATTACGGTAACTCACAGCTGATTGTTCGGTAAAAACAAAGATGAAATTAATTAAGGATTTTCTTTTGATTTTATCCGCCGGCATATCGTTACCTACGCAAACTAACAAACTTGACTGAGTATATATACACATATTTATACGCGTAGGCTTCGAAAGATGGAGTATGGTATTATAATTGTATTATCATTTCAAAATCCCTTTCATGCGCAAACGCCGCGTATATGCGTCACACTAAATATTCTTCGCATCCCACATGGAAAAGAGCTTTTGGAAAACACAAGTGGGCAATGGTATTTCCTACCAAGAGCAAGGTGCGTCTGTAGGCTTGCTATAGGCTCTAATCCATGTCTTATGACTGGTGTCTTTATAAAGATACTAGCACGTGGTACCAATGGGTATACGCGATTGATTATACACCCTAATGAATTTTAATAAGTTTGTTGTTTCTGTCAAAGTAATTCCAATAGTACGCTACTCCCCAGTTTGTTCGATGAAGACCTTCACTTTTTTTGCTGTCCTTAACCAATCAACCGCCCTAAAACGACAAATTTGTGTCCCATATTTGCCCCCGTTCAAAAGGGTTTTCAGCTGTTGTCTGATAATCTGCTAAAGTACGGATGATCTATTAGATTTCTGTCAACATCTTTGTATAATCCCCTCCGTTTTGCCACACGTTCCGCGATAGCAACTCTTTGCACAAAATGTTATCCGGCTTATCTTTTCTCACTTTTATTTGATAATTTTTGGGAGTGTTTTTCTATTAGGTTATCTCGAACTGTTAATGATATGGTATCTATAATAAGAGTCACTCGAGTGTTGGATGAGTCATTCTATCGAGTTAGTGCATACGTCTTTATGCGAGGTTTGGCGGCAGTGCGTTCTTCGTAGGACAAATCTCGAGGTATTTAGCACGTGTAGAAAACGGTTGATCTGATGATTTTTTTAAAATTCTATTTTTCCATTATTTCATATTTTATATTTATTCTCGAATGGATAATTCTTCGAGCTCAGTCAGGTTTAAGCTTTTTCACCTTACTAAACCCAGATTTATTTGATAGTGTTGAAAATGTTCTTACTATTTTATATATGGCCATTTGTTATAAAGCTAAAGAAATATGATCTGCTCAGCATTGGAATATGTCATATATATATGTAGCTTCGTCCATTGGTCAATTTTAAATTCTATATATTTTGATAAATCGACAGCCATGTCAAAAATTGAATATACTGAGAGGAAACTTTTCTCCTTGTCCTCGATCCTGTTACTGTGTTACCTGTCTTAGACTTCGTAAACCTTGAACGTTAAATTTCTTATTTAAGGTAACTGAATTTGTACAAATTAACTAAACTAGTAATCCTGACCAACTTATTTTTAGTGTAGAATGATGTAGGATAAAACGATGGAATCAGTAAGCTAGCAATTTTCTCTATTTCCATAAAGATTTTCGAAGAAAAAACGAATACTTTTATCTTACACTTAAAAATTTGATTCCAAAAACGCCATGTTTCTTATCACTTTTTATTCCAATTTTCATTTTTTATTTCACAATTTTTAATATCAAGACACAGTCAAAACAGCAACTGTAATCAATTTACCTTGAAAGCTTTCTTTCCGTTAGCCAGACACAATCTACGGTTATGTTAAACTAGTTGGAAAAACAGTGGATAATCTAGCGGTATTCAATTGGCGATCCTGAATTATCTGAATTTTCACGTGTTGAATTGCCGTGTAGTTTTTCATACGTTAGGATAGCGTGCAGTCATGGCGGTGATTTTCGACTACTGCTTGAGAGTGATCAACTTGAACTGATGGCTAATTCACTTGGAAATGTCTCAAAATGCTTCGCTGTTCTAATTCTGATGAACAAACACAATCAAACAAAATAACGGGAAATCCAAAAAATATCACAACTCCCCACGCAACGATGTAACTTCACAAATTTTTCTAGCCTTTCAACTTCGTTTAGTTGTATAAATTTGGTCAGCTATTTCTAGCAGGGAGTGACGCCAATAAACTTATATCTTCACTGACTTCCATCCTCTAATCACCTGCTACTCTCAAACGATCGTGGCGATCGGAATGCATCCCACAATACCTTGCCTCGCTCAGGTAATGGTTTTTGCCGTCTTCTTCGAAGTTGAAAAAAAATCTACGATTGTGGTACGAAGCCTTGACTCTCTGACGCGATTTTGACTCGTTTATGGCGCCGAATGTTGTTGTCGAATCCAGTGTGTCCGAGCATGGAGGTCCGATCGATCGCCGGCAGCGATCAAATGGAAACACTACGATCGTACGATCCCTGCAATCGCTGAAACACGTTTTTGGGCGATCGTAGCGATCAAAATGGAAACCAAACTTAAGGTATAGAAATCAAAACCATCGCTATGGAATCAACTTGGGATGACTTCTTACAACAAAAATGACTTTGCCTTGGCTTTCATCAACAATCCTGCATATTCGTGCTTACTTACCTTTAAGAATATTTTTACTTGAAATTACTAAATCGCTATCGGAAAATTCCTCAATTAGCACTGACTAAATTTAATTATTTCATGGAAAAACTCCCGTAGTGGGATTTAAAAAACCCCGTCACAATAAAATCAGAAAAAATTCTCATTTAGCGTCGTTCTTCTTCATAGGGGCCTCAGAAATTCTCAATCATTTAAGCTATCTTTTTTAATAAGTTGAAAAATCAAAATTAAAATTAAAATAAATAAAAAATTTTTAAAAATAAAACGGGTCCCGGTATATTTGATCTGAATAAATAAACTGTTTCATTTTGATTTCAATTTGATTCCGTAAATTAGTTAGGATTTTCAGCATTTTGGTGTTTGCTTTAGCGTTTAAGGTCAGCTATTCTTGATAGTTATGTTTGGAAGTATTCCACGGTTCGTGGGTGTTTGGTAATTAAATGATAAACCAACATTAGCAGGATGTCAAACCAGCGTTGTGTTCACCGCGTGTTTGCCGAGTACAATCTACTTACGGCGAATAGCAAGAGAACGAAACAATAAAATGAGAGTAATAGTCAGTAAATTAAAGAAGACTTGACCAAAACCCGAGGAGTACTCTTATGATAAACTGAGTGTGTCAAGATTTGTTAAAGTAGGATTTTAGGTTTCTTCTTGTCTTCAATAGAAGGGCAGTGATACGTCTATATGTTTTTTGCTTTGCTTTGTTTTGTTTTTGTTTTGCTTTGTTTTTTAATCAATTTGAACAGAGCCGCAAATTTTGGTAAACTTATTGGACATTGGACACCTTAGAATTGGGAAATCCAAATATCATAAAAAGCTAGGAATATTTACATTAAACTGGGTCACTCTTAAGGGGTATCTACCTGTGACTACCAAACACCACAGAAGGTTCCCCCCACTCCGTCCCACTTCTCTCAGAAGGAAACATAGTCAAAACATACTCGATTGATACATAGCGGTATGCGTTCAGAATCGAGCTTCCTTTTTACATTTGAATGTAGACGCCTGACTCTAGCCTGTGAATATTACATTCTATTCATCTAAGATCTTGTTTCATTTGGACGACTGTCTCAGATTTAAAGGTTAGACACAACTAGAGGATTCTTTTGAATCACTCGTGTTCTAGAATTAGAGCCTCGTACGTCGGTGATTTTATTGCTATACCGAGCATGAGGTCGAAGCTTTTCATAATTTATTTTGCAGCGATTTCAGTAGTGTCATAGAAAATCTCGGGGTATTTTTATAAAGCCGAACGGTGGGTCTCTATATATTTCAAAGCGATTGCACAAGCCGTTAAGCCTTGGGAACCGTTCTTTTTTAAATCATAATTTGAATTGATTAAAGCGTTAAAGATTACATTTTTAAAATGCAGCGTCTAGATATTGTATACAGATATGGGCGAGACTTTATTGCATATGACCTGGAAAGACCACACTATTTCTTTCTCTGCTCTTCTCATTTCTTTTTTATGGGGATTTTTGTCGTTAATAAATGATGATAACCCTTATTTTCTGATAATGATATTACTAACGTCGTACTAACATATAGTTTCTCTTCCTTCTGCTTGCAGTTGAAACATTTATTAACAAATTCAAGTTGGACCAGCCATCATGTACCGACAAACAGCGCTATCATTAATCCTTCTAGTCATCCTCGCCTTTAGTATGCTAACTCATGCTGACGTCAAATGTAATTTTGGAAGCAGACGCTACGCAAGATTGTGCAAAAGAAACCAAAGACGCAATCAGATGATTTTCAAGGAACTTGATGACGAATATCAAAAAGGGTATGTGGAATACAAAGATCAGTTTGTTAGGCCCAGTTCAGGCGTCGAATCTAATTGCCTTGGAGGTTGAGCGCTATTTTTCTATACATCAGTGTCTTTTTTTTCTCGAGTGCTTTCTACTTCCATATAAGGAAATTCACTTACCATATTTGGAATTCTGATAGTTTTTCCTTGCAAAAAGCTCGGTTTTTGTACAAAATTTCGAGAAACTTTACAGTAACTGAAGTGAAAGACTAATAACTAAGTCAGCCATCTTTGTTTTTTCACGGTAAGAGGACTGGTACGTTAACACAGGAACCCCGCTACAGCTAACCACAGAAAGCCCACAAACGACACTGGAAGTTTGATATGGAATTATGTATACCAAACTTAACCCATGCTGTCACCTGGTGCTAAGTAATAGAGCTGATGTCTTATATAGTAGTTCTCGGCGTTTTCTTAGCCGTTGTCCTTAACGGCCAATTAGATTCGAAGCGGCGAAAGTTCGACGTCTGAACCGGGCCTTAGACACGAACGAGAACATCGTGTGACGTGACATTACGTGACGTCACATCGCGTGATGTGATATGATATCATTTCATGTCATGTGTTGTAAGAGGTGGGGAAGCCGGGTTGAGATGGCAAAAGGTGGTGGTGAGTTTATGTTGTGATGGACTTGATGTGATGATGGCGTGACATAACGTGACGCAATGTGAAGTAATGTGACACAAAGTGACGTAATTTGAAGTGATTTGACACCATTTGACGTAGGGACGTATAATAGGCCCCTTGCAGCACGTCGGAATGCAGCTGAATTTGGAGGGCAAGACAATAGGTTTCTGGTTCTCTGGAGTTGAGATTCTTTGTCTTGCCCTCCAAATTCAGCTGCATTCCGACGTGCTGCAAGGGGCCTATTAACGGGGGGTGTGGAGGAGGGGATACAAATAAGGGGAGGGTCATCATTTTGTATTTACCTCAAAAGGGAAGGGGTATCAAAAATTTTGCAAGTGTTTTGGGATGGGCGCACATTTTTCCGTAACTGTTCCTCGTTGCGTGAATTTTCACAATAATACGATCTGCCAGTAATAGTAGTCAAACTACTTTTCTCTCATTACATGTACACCGCATCTCTCAAACGTGGCTGACTGACTTTAGCAAAAAGTAATTAGAAAGCTTTCTTGGAAAAATTCATTAGAATTAAAGCTATATTATACAGAACTAGAATTTAACGCTTATTCAAAGTAAATGAAGAATGCCCTGAGCGTTTTCGATATATTGAATTTTGAATATTACTATCTTGACCAGTTTTGGAAAGAAAAATGGTGAAAACCAAGTTTCGCAAAAAAAAAAAAAAAAAAAAAAAATTCATAACTCAAAAACTATGAAAGCTATGGAAGTAATCCCCCCCCCCCCCCTCGAATATCTACTTTAAACATTATTTTCGAGAACTACACAAAAATTGTTTAAGAACTCTACGAGAATACCAGCAAGCTCAAAATTCAGCATTAATTTCGTTTAATGAGCCAAAAATCCGTTTCTCAAAAGATAACAACAAAAATAGACAACGCTTTTAATAAGTTAAAGTAATCACGCTTTTCTAAAACTTTTTCAAAAGATTGTTTTTTACCTGTTCTTTCAGAAAATTAGAAGGATATAGAGTCCCGTGCAAAATTTTAGGGTTTTGCCCTTGTGTATGGTTTCCAAATAAAAATTTTAAGGAAATTCAGCGGCTATGAGCTTATTTTGTGGGCGTGTGTAAAGTAGTCAGCCACCTTTAAAAGAATAACGTGTTGCTTCATTTAATTGTAGGTTACGTCCACTTTACCCTCCTGATCATGAAGAACTGAGAAGCTCATATCTCAGGAATTTGTTTCGGGACGACAACTAAATAATGCTAACTCTGCACATAAACGCTAGACCTAACACACCATTATCCCATCCCCCTTTACAGAACAAGTACTAAAGCAAACTATCTTATCATAGGTTACTTACAAACACCGTAGATCACGTGAATTGACACGTGATTACTTCCTTATAAGGAAGAGACGGCTTGTAAGCTGGTTGCCAGTAGTAATTGTTTGTAAAGGCTATTAAAAGCAACGAGTATTTATATTGTCTAAAATACAAAATGTAAATTGCGAATAATTCCGATTTATTAAAAGTAACAGATTGTCTAACAATAAGACGCAACATTGAAAGGTGCTGACTGCCATAAAGGATGTACAAAATAAACACGATGATCATGACATAGTAAAAGTTGTTAGTGTTTGCCTGACTGAGAGCATAAAAGAGAACCGCACTTAATGAATGGTTCGCAACCATTCTTAATCCATTCTCACGAGCAACGAGGAACTCAAGAGGATCAAAAGACAAAGCGGCATGGTGGCCATGTTGGGGGTACAAACAAAAGACTGTAATGAGAAATGTGAGTTAAATACCGCCAACATGGCCGCGATGACGTAACACAAACGAAGAATCTGTTATTCTCAAGGTTAAGTTAGACAGGCCACGGGTCCAGAGCAGGAATTTTAGGAAGAGAACATGTTGAATAGACCTTTTTCGAATTTGCCGAATACCGCTGTATTTCTTGATTACAGACTCATTTCTACAGGGTTAGCCTAATTTCAGTGTCAAAATATGCATAAATAACAAAGAAAGATCGAAGAATGCACGACTTTAACAATACAAACACTTTGAAATTCCATGGACCTTCACTGAAACGCGTGAATATTCTACACAAAAACGAGGCTAACCCTGTATAACGGAGAACTCGAAACTTGGAGTATTGGGAGAGTCTAAAGAGCACGTAGAGTTGATGTAATACATTCATAGAAATGTAATGAACAACACATAATACAATGGATAGAACGACAATAGACCACAATAGATTTTATTAATATATTACAGCAACTGAGTGCTCTGTAGATTCTCCCCCAGGGAATTTCAGGTCAAGATTATATTCACTTTAATATCTGTTTTTAGTTTTCGATCGTTTTTTACGTAATAGATCAACAACGAGTGCGAGTGTTTCATCAGGGGTTCAAAACACCGAGAAACAGATGAAAGCACGAGGTGTTTTGAATCCCCTAATGAAACACGAAGCACTCGTTGTTGATATGGCTTCTCAAACTCATTCTAACTTCATTGTTATAGAATCTCTTAAAAAGTCAAAACAAGAAGAACGTTTTTTTTTTTTTTTTTTTTTTCTTTCTTCGGAAAATCCTGGCTATGCCTCTGCTATGATCAGTGACTATCGTATTGCTTCTTTGAATAAACTCCTTCACTGGATCGCCTTCCGTTTTGAAAGGGATTTCAATGCTCAAATCGATGCTCAAATCTCGTAAAGCACTTACAGAGTAAATTCTGACAAGATCATTGTTCTGTATTACAATCTGGAATAGATGAGCAGCGAGTACGTAATCTGTGGACATTTCATGGAATATAGACCTCTTTACCTTGGGCGTAATGTTTCCCCATTTCAGATCACGTGTCATTCCCTTGGGTATTGTTTCTTTGTTTCTCGGAAACGCTTGAGAAGATATAGAGGTTATTGACCAAGCATGAGGTCCGGATGGGGGGATATTAGTCGAGTTCTTCATTTTCGTGTTTGTATAGACTGAGTCCATAGGGCATGGTCCAAACACACGAAAAAAGAACGAGACCAATATTTCCACATCCGGACCGCACAAGCTTACTATGTGTATCCTGAAATTATGTTTTGTCTTTCATTTGAATTGATTCATTTGGAACCATACATCCAGACATCGATTGCTGAAGCGTCGTATGGCAGGGCGAAACCATTTACAGGTCAGCTGGAGATTTCGGCTCCAACACCGCTATCCATAATGACTAATCAGGGAGCTCGGCCGAAGCCTAAAGGAGAGGTTAGTCGGCCCCTAGACCATAGACCCTTCTAATAAATCCCACAACTCTTTGTTTTCCGCACTTGACGTCAAATATATTCTTTTGAATTTTGTACAATGTGAATGCAATTGCAAGAATAAATTTGACATCAAGTGCGGAAAACCTAGAGTTGTGTGATTTATTAGAAGGGTCTATAAGGTTAACCCCTTTTTGTTTGAGATTTACACCAGTGACCGAGGAAGTGCAATTAGGCCAGCATGGTGGTCGTTAGCAAGGGGGGGGGGGTTCCTACTTGGACGCCAGGTACACGCCGGGGTAATGAGCCTCGCCCCCCTGAACACCTAAACACCTAAACACTACGAACTAAACTGCAACAGGATACATAATAATAATAATAATAATATTTATTATTTATATTGCGCATATTCTATAAAATAATCATATGCGCATTACAATATGACATAAAAATAATAACCAATGACTTATGAAAATAGCGTAATTAAGATAAATACTAAAACTTATGTTATATATATTATATATATTTATACAGAGAATAGTTAAAACTTGAGCTAATAACGTATAATAATATAATAAAAACTAAAAATTATAATGATTTGATTATATGACTTAGTAAATAAATAAGTCTTTAGTAATGACTTAAAGGTTTCAATAGTAGCTGCTTGTTTTATAGATAAAGGCAAACTATTCCATAATATTGGAGCAGCGACCACAAACGCACAGTCGCCCATTGTCTTCTTAGTGTTTAGTGAACTTCTAGTTAGTAAAATACCGTTACTATTGCGGCGCAAATTATACTTGGACATTGGTAGAACTGCTATTAGCTCTGAAAGGAACTTAGGAGTTAATCCCTTAATAACTTTATAAGTGATAAGTAACAATTTGAATTCTATGCGCGCGCACACTGGCAACCAGTGCAGCTCCTTAAGTATTGGAGTAATATGGCAAAACGTAGGCGCGCAGTAAATGAGCCTAGCACTAGCGTTCATTACACGTTGCAGTTTCTTTATCTGGCATTCAGGAATGCCATAAAGCAGACTGTTATAATAGTCCAAACGACTTGTAATGAAGGCACTTAGCTGTTCAGTATGCTCCCTTGAGAGGTATTTCCTGATATGACGAATATTGTAGAGATAATAGAATGCGCTACTGCAAGTTTTAGATATATGGGTGGAAATGTCCATGTGGGAGTCGAACCAAGCTCCTAAGTTTCTTGCCGATGACACAGGTGCAACATCAGCTTCACCAACCTTGATGCTGTTGATGGTCACCTTGGCCAGCTGTTTACGACTGCCGATCAGTAGGAACTCAGTCTTGCTATCGTTCAACCACAGCATATCTTCTCTCATCCAAGCACGCACTTCACGGATGCGATTCTCCATGGCAGCTACTGCATAAACTTCACTCAAGCTATCAGATGGACGAAATGAAAAATACAGCTGAGTGTCATCGGCATAGGCATGCGCGGAAGGTAGATGTGAAAGTAAGACCTCAAACAGCTTGCTGGTATAAATTATAAACAACAGCGGGCCTAAACATGAACCCTCTGGAACACCGCATTCTAAGTTGAATATGTTGGAGAGTGTGCCATCAACAGAAATGCGCTGGACTCTGTCCGTGAGATAGGATTGAAACCAGGAAAGCGCATTACCACATAAGCCCAATAGTAACTGCAATCTTTGCAATAGAACGCCATGGTCAACCGTGTCGAAGGCAGCACTGAGATCCAATAACACAAGAAGTGTGATATGGCCCTTATCCATATTCATGAGTACATCGTTCTTCACCTTAATCAAGGCAGTTTCAGTGCTGTGATTTTGTCGGT
>WUAP02122738.1:0-15788 GCA_015163945.2 Stichodactyla helianthus | reverse complement strand
AAGTATTCGCGATCGACCTTTATGGGCATAAAATGGCCATAAAGGTCTCCCGCTCATACTTTATATATTACATAAAAGCTGTTAAGTAAGAAAAAATAAATTTCAAATTATTCATGTTTTTAGAGGCTTTGTGCAAGACAAATTGAAAGTTATGAAGAATGATAATTTTAAGTAAAAGGTGTAATTACTGCGCATGTGTATGCCTTTTTATATTTGCACAGTTGTGTTTAATGTCACCAAAGCTAAGTAAATCATTGAGTTTGTTTGTGCTTGTTATATGTTTAGGAGCATTGTCTAGATTAATGCAAGTTTTTATGCCCCAAGTTTTGAATTTGCTATCAATACTGAGTCATTAGAATCCTATAAAGCTTAGATATTTTACTCATCTTGCGCCATCAGATGATATATTATGTTTCATGTGACGTATTTCCTGTGTTCTGGTGATAATATTATCATGCTCCTCATTATCAGTATCCGCAGTTAGTCAGTTTACCGTTGCCACCAAAATGCTTCAAATGTCCCATTTCTTTTTATCTTAATTTAACTAATCTGGGATTTTCTCTCTCTCTCTCTCTCCCTCTCTTTTATCCATTACATTTTCAACCATTTTGTGTTTCTTGTTTTTCAAAATTATTATTAGACTGAGAAGTTTTCAGCTGTCACCTCCAGAATTAAGTAAATAGAATCCTTATTTATTACGTTAAGAATTAAAGTTACTCCTTTTAGATTGGCGAACTAAAACATTAATCAATAATTTTCCCTATGTTTGCAGCCATGTGTCAGATTTGAAGACGCAAGTCATTTCATTAGAAATAGAAGGAACATAAATGGCAATGGAATAGATTTATAAACTGAAACTGAGCTAAACTAATTTATACACACATAAATATTTGTGCATTACATTGTTGCACCACACGCTTTTAGTTCTAACATCTCACTTATGAAAACTGATCTAGTTGTTGGAAAATGGTACCAGTGTTTCTATTTTTAACTGGTTGCGTCTTTTTCTGGGCTCTAAATGAATACTTTTTACCGCCAAGCTTTCTGCATCTCAGTAGATTTAAATATCCTCCTCTCAGCGTTGGATTCATCAATCCATAAATGAATGGATTTATAGCGTTACTTATCGTAGCTAGAAACGTATAGGAGGCGTATGCTGCACGTGGTAGCGACCATTTCCCGCCGATAGTATCAATAATGTCGATGATGAGTACCGGTGTCCAACATGCAACAAATACAACAACGATAACAAATAGAGTATGAGTGGTACGTATCTCTTCAGTGGTCATCCCATTACCGGGTCGGACAGCACCTGAACGATACTGTGAGAGACGTATGTTATGCCTACGAACCATTTGATAAACCTTAAAGTAACAGA
Organism: Stichodactyla helianthus; assembly: GCA_015163945.2. NCBI lineage: Eukaryota > Metazoa > Cnidaria > Anthozoa > Actiniaria > Stichodactylidae > Stichodactyla > Stichodactyla helianthus. The sequence continues at coordinate 14,410 of WUAP02122738.1, read as the reverse complement.
AAGAAATGACAGTGGAGGGCAGACCTACAAAGATCAACACTAAAAGTGCTGTGAACCAGCCAACATCAATATGAAGATAACAGAAGAACTTCCCGGGATGAAATACGAATCGCTTTCCCGCTGAGAGATACGGTACAGGGGCTATCAGCGATGCGGCCCAGATTTGAAATATTATCAGCTTGGTTTTGTGTATGCTAAAAACGCGATTGTACTGTGAAGATTTGACAACCCTGAAATATCGATTAATAGCAGTCCATGCTAGAGTCTGGGTTGATGCTGCTGCGAGAACTATTGATATAAAGCCTTGATACTGGCAGACAATGTCACCAAAACGCCATTCTGACGTTATTAATACCACTACTAAAAGATGCATTGAAAATGCTCCCATAGTGAAATCGGAAACCGCTAACGACGCAATCAAGAGATTGGTGGATGTACCTCGCACACCAAAACTTTTATAGATAAGATACAAAGTCATGAAGTTACCAATCAGTGTGATAAGTTCAAGGGTTGCAAAAACCAGGCTCTCAAACGCAACAAGAGTAGCGGGTCTTGATTTCAAGTCCATATCCAAGGAAGCCAAGCTATACTCTGTAGAATTCATCCCAGATCTCGAGCAGCATCTAAATACTACTCGAATATTTTTGAAAAACAGAGTAACCCATAGCAACTGAAATGCAGTGCCGCTAAAATAGAATGATTTTTAGACTGAACTGTGAACGAAATGATTTGACAAAAACAATACACCTGTTCATATGTTGACCCAGAAAAATGACAAGGGCTGAGCTGATTCCTTCTTTTTGTAATCCCGAAAAAAAATTAAATAAATAAATAAATTATTGGATTTGAACTACTCCAGCCAATAGAATTGGCTCTGTAGATTATCCTTCAATTAATGAATAAGGGGAAAAATCTGAAGTTATACCCTGTTTTCGGAGTAGATTAAATTTCTTGGTCGCGCAGTAATTATTTGTGGACGTATAGGTCATACATGTGATTGAAAAAACAGCGAACAATTTTTTTCACTTTTTGACCAGTTTTACCTGTATTGCGTTTTATGTTGATTAGTTGCTGTACATATATAATGAATCTATCTTCCTCTTAAATAATAGTTTTTTTATTTTATTCTATTTTATTTCATTTCATTTTACTTTTAATTTCCTTCTCGACTTATTTTAGTAATCATTAAAAAATTGTCAGTAATAGGTTCGCAGATTGATCAGGTTCGAAGTCCGGTGTTGCCGATGTGTTGCAGGATCTATTTTGATGATATCGTATTTTCCTTGCAGTCAACATTTCTTGGCCAATCACAAACCTTCAAGTCCCTGTTGTACTTGAGGCCCGGTGGACATTCCTTTTTGAAAGTCATTCCGTTACTGCAAACAATGAATGCAGAACAGTCGCTTTCATCTGGATATTGGCCATCGGTTTTATCTTTACAAAAATCTTGAAAAAAGGAAAGAATCCTTGCATTAGCAAATTACACAGTTTGCTATTACCATTGTTTACCATTGCAAACATAAAAATGTAGATTATTGCTTGGCTTTTTACTCTTATTAGCGACAGCAAGTGTAAGGAAGACCTAAACGTCAAATAATAAAGAAATGAATAAAACAGAAAATTTCCTGGAAATGTGCGTTCAAGTAATCTTAGCCATCGACTGTGATTACACTAGCTCAAACAATCGAGGCAGAACGCGTCAGAGTTATGCAAATTCTGCTCTATATCTGACTACGTCAGTAGATTAATGGAGGGGTGTGTGTGTGAGCCTGTATAAGGGAAGGGTCTCAGTGGAAAAAGATAGCTTTAAAATTGTTCATTTAAACTAATATTTAGATAATGAACAAGAACGTTCCACTTATGGACTGGTACCGTCAAAAGCCTTACGTAGCACGTCTTACCCTTTTGTTCTTCAGGTTGGCCCTGCTTCTGTGTTGTCCCTGCATTGGTTGGAGAAGGCCGAGCAGACCCACCTTCTTGTGGTTTACTGGATGGAATTGATTCAGGGAATGGACTTGGATTTGGTTTAGGTGTTGGAGTCGCCTTAGTTGGAGGAACGGGATTCTTTGCTTCTAAAGGTAAAATAAATAGTTAGTGACACAGAGAGGTATGAAACAGGATTTCCTGAGCCCATTAGATTTACATCATGCTCAATTACCTTGTGTAACACCTCCCTGGCCGAAACACTTGATGTCCTCAGGTTTACTATCTGCAACAGTTTTACATCATTATTATTATTCAAGACTTTTTGCGTTAAATCGACACTGGTATGCATTATACCTGCTATGATTCCCTTGTACTGTATCTTGGTTGGAATATTAACATCATTTTCCAGTGTTGTAACGGTGCTTTCTAGCTGTTCGTTAAAGATACTTGTCAATCGTACTTTGATTGGAAATTTGATTTCACCCATCCCACCAATAGTGAAGTGGTTACTATCCAATCGACGCATGCAAATCCATTTATTGTCCTTCAGAATCTCCAGGCCTACCGTTACCACCCTATTATATGACATTCAAAGATAATTTCAATATTCATTTACTTTCCCATCCCTTCACTTTTCTTTCTCATTGAATGGATGAAGGAATAGGAGAGAGATGAATACTTACTTTGAGTTGCGCACCTGTAGTTTCAAATACCAGTTGTTACTACCGTCAAATCTGAATTGAATGTTACCAGCCTGACCGCTGACTGATGCACACTCAATAGCTTTATATGAAGTTTTCCACTTGCCATCCCCAGTGATGTAAAGGTCGAAACCACCTAAGAGAGACATTCGAATGCACTATATCATCACCATCGTTATCAAAATCATCATCATCTCCATATTTTTTCGGCTGGTAAGATCACCCTTGTGTTTGTTTGTTCATTTCATCATAAGCAACAGTTTTCGCGCAAAATCAATCGCAAAAATCTCATTTTTTAAGCCAAATATCTCACACGCACGACTAGCAGGAACTTCTCTTGATATTTTATTCCCCCTACTTGTAAGAATAACCCAGTCTATATTTCAGCTTGGTAATTCAGTTCTATAATGAAATTAATAGTATTACCTTGTTTACACCCTCCGCATAAATCAACCACTGTAGCTTTGAAGGGTCCTTTAATAGGAGTGTTGCCTCCTGAAGCCGAGTTACTTGGTGTACCATCACCTTCAACCTCCACACACATACCACATCCTAAGGACTTCTGGTAATCACCTTCACCGGCTGCTACCTTTATCCAACCTGGTTGGCTATTCACTGGTGAGATTGGGTCTAACTCACATGCTCCTGTACCGACGGGGTAGTCTCCATAGTACGTTGACTGTCAGTTGAAATAAAGTCCGTCCATAAGCTTAACATGATAAATGGAACATAGCAGAGCAGATATCAATATACTCACGTCTCCTTTAGACACTTGAGTGTACCTACTCCAAATGGCTTTCACTTGTTCCATACTTGTATCGCACTATAAACAAAACAACAAACCACTTGGTTCACTCATCGAACTATAGTGAAGACCCCGTATGTTGACATGATAAAGAAAGTAGTTTGTAACTGACCATAGATTTACCAAGAATATTCATGAGAACAACTGCCACAATGACTGATAGATGCATCTTCAGACTGGAATTAAAACACATCTAGTAATGAAACAATCATTTTCAACCTTTTAAACAATCATTTTCAATCTTTCTACTGAAGATGGCAAACGTCTTGCCGAAACATGTTTAGTATTAAAAGTATAATCGTTTATTTGAAATGCTTAGTAATGAAACCCGGTGATATATTTATATCACCAAAAATGCTGATATGCACCAGTAACTTCTCAAACAAGTGCTGACATATAAAAGGAATTCGACACATTTAATCATGTCTAAGAAATTTTTTGATTAAAAATATTATGCACCAATAACTTCCCAGAACACAGCTGACATTAAAGGGTAAAAACGTTTAATGAACACCTGTGGTGGTAAATTAGAACAAATCTATTTAAACTCTCATTATTAAAATCGATATTATTACGCTTTGATGATTTTCTGTGCAAACCATTGACATGAAAATGGATTTGAAAATGGATTTGAAAATGTTTACTTGAGACACTTTCAATAAGGCCAAAACAGGTATGTATGTGTTAGACAGATCAAATAAGAGAATTCACTAATTTTGGGTCGTTTTCTCTCTTTTTATATATGTTTTTTTCCGTTATTGATATAACAGTTTTAAGCATCACATATTCTTGTAATTATTACTGGAAATGTACATCGAACCAACAAAAACCTTCCGTCTCAGTTGGTTGTTTTGGCCTAGTCATGCACAGTCAAGTGTTTGATTTTATCAACAACACAGAACCACATGCATGGGATGACTCTCCTCAAAAACCGCCCAGGGTTAAGCCAGATGGAATATGGTTTTAGCAGGTTTTCCCGAAGCCATTAAAAAACTCACCTGTCAATCCAATATTCCACCGAATAAAACAGGAGATTTTCCACAATTCCACTGTGAATTCTTAAAATTTATTAGTATACAGGTTCAACGACAAAGTTTTCATAGAATTCCAGATTCAGACATCAGTAAGAAACTCATTTTACTCGGTGGAGGTCTAGAAACAGGTATACCGGATGAACCTTGTGACGTGATGCCTCTCGTACAAACCAACCACCAGCTACCTTGTGCTAATGCTACTTCCCGGAGTTTCCCACAATTTAGGATTTGCGCGCGCCAGCGACCAGGGGACAAAACATTGAAAACTGATCTTAGTTTTGAGGAAATTCGTGTACTGTGTCTAAACAAGAACAGGAAAAGCTCTGTTATTCAGACATTCTATTTGGTAAATCGATTTATATCCTTCTTTTGCATTTTAATCCACATTTGACAAAACGCTTAGTGTTTGTTTTCTGTTCAATTTCCGAAGTCTCTTTCATATACTTTGCCCCTAACCAGACCCTGACCTCGCTTGCACGCGCTAAATCAAGGAGACTATATGGGTAACTCCGGGAAGGTGCATTGCCATTTTTCAAATGACAAATGAGAGGAATTGAATAAATGAAAACAAAGAAAAGGGAGAAGTGAAGAAAAGTGAAGAAGTGTTGTGACCATACATGTATAAGTGTTTAGGCAAGTATCAATTAAAGAACATTTCCTTGAATACACTTTATCGAATTACACAGCTAAACCGTTTCAGTTATCTATTTTATTTATTTTTCGCCCAATGCTATCCGGGAAAATTTCATGCATTAATACGATTATGTAAAATTGTTTTTTATCAGGAGATAATGTGCTACATTTGCAATATCCAGTCTTCGGCTTGTTTCTATTTAATTCTTAACATTTTAGAATATTTTTGTTCCTCAAAAACAATGTCAAACTCACTTAATCTTCTTTTTTTGGAAAGTTTAAATTTGTAGATTTAATTAATGTAAAGGGAAATTTTGATTTTCCCGTATAAAGGCTACACCCATTCTACTCTTAATGCACTCCCGTTTTTTTGACAGACATATTTTTTGTTTTTCTAGAATTTGTGGCTGTTGATTTTTTATTCTTACTGCCGCTTGCTTTAAACTTGTCTTGAGATACGTCGTGCTTCTGTTTGCTTGATGCTTCACAAACCTTCTCTCTCGGGTTAAACACCATACCATCAGCACATTGCCTTTCTTCTGTTATACCGTTATAACAAATAATGAACTTACTAGGGTCTTGTTTACTGGCATACACACCACTTGCTCTTTCCTTGCAGAGGTCCTGAGGCTCTGATGATGATAAGAAATTGTATCTTATTCTCAAAATTTAACTCGATATGCATAATAATGAAATAATGAAAGTATTTATATACAACTTTTAGTAAATTCAGAAACTAGTTTGTAAATTTGTGCGCTCCGAAAAACCGGCTACGCATGCGTAGTAAGTGAATATTAAGTTACCTATGTTGGCAGCTGTGTATTCGTTTGAAACCATTTTTTTATCATCTTGGTTATCTTGGGACGGTTTATTTTCATCTTCATGGTTCTTTGATGGCTTTTGGCTACTTGTACCAGTTTTAGAATCTTCATTTTGGCTGCTGACAGCCTCGCTATTCTGTTTCTTCTTGTCGCTTATAGCGTCATTACTAATGTGATCTTCTGATTGATGACTTTCTTTTTCGCCATGATGATGTTTAGACTTTTGATCGTTTAAAGCGTCATGACTAGCTGTTTTTTGGTTATTGATGTGATCGGATTGTTCCTTCTGCTCACTGTTTCCAATGACTTTCTTTCCTTTGCTGTTTTTCCTCTCTTTGTGTTTGCCAAACACCTCACTTGTTGTTGGTTGAGCGGAAGGTGTTAACTCGGATGAAGCGCTATCTGGCTCGCTCTGATTTTCACCACTTCCTGTATTTAAAAATAAAAAATAGAATTAAAATTAAAATAAGATTAACCAAGACAGTTTTGCTTTTTATCATTTTGAAGAACGATCTTTGAGAATAGCTCACCATGCTGTCCTGGAGCTGTCGGCTCTTCTCCGCTTTCGTCTCCTCCGTCATCAATTTTCATTGTGATTGGCATACCAGGGTACTTGCTTTGTATTTGTTTCATCGCCATGTCTTGCATGTTTGCTAGCGCTTGGTTCATGCCTTTGTTGATGTCATCTTGACTACCTCCTAGCACTTGCATTCCAACTGGTGCCGTCCCTTTTCCCATTCCTTCTGTTCCACTACTCATTCCTCCCATCCCTTGCATTCCTCCACCCATTCCCGCCATACCTCGCATACCTCCACCCATTCCCGTCATACCTCGCATTCCTCCACCCATTCCCGCCATACCTTGCATACCTCCACCCATTCCATTCATACCTTGCATACCTCCACCCATTCCCGCCATACCTCGCATACCTCCACCCATTCCCGCCATACCTCGCATTCCTCCCATTCCATTCATACCTTGCATTTCATCCATCCCATCCATATTCCCTGCCATAGGTATATCTCCCATTCCATCCATATAGTTTCTGGGCTTCTCCGTTCCCATTTGATTGCCACCATAGTTAGAAACAACAGTTCCTTTTGGGGGTTTTGCTGAATTGGGCTGCTCATTCCCTTCTATTCTTGATTCATGAATATTTCCAAATCTGTCCCCAGCATTCACATATGGAACGTGATGAAAAATATTCTCTGCTGCTTTCACCGCCGCTTTCTGATTTTCCCTTGGGTCATCGTCCTGGTGTTTGAGTGCGTGTGAAAACTCCTCTGCTTCACCTTTAAGTTCGTCTCCATTGAAACCATTTTGTTGGCCTGTTTTCATTTTGTCTTCTTTTTGTTCTGGGTAGGTTTCGGGCAGCGAAGGGTTATAAAGTACATTATGAATGGCAGCATTATCGAGCAGAGTCTTGTCTACGTCCAGTAAGCTATTAGCTTCGCTCATTGAGATCATAGGTTGCGCTATCTTTCTGTTTCCATATGCATCAAAATCTTCACTTCCTGCCATAGGTAAGGTGTCTTCAGTTTCATAGTTCGCATGTTTATCATCCTTATTGTAATGACGGATTATAACTGTTGTTGTGTGTAAGGGTTTTCCCTTGTGAAATGATTCTCCATCATCATCATTTATGAATATTCCGCGGTGCTTGCCCCCATCTGAAAGCACTTCATCTTGAAAAATCTGAGCCGCGTCCAGAGATTTTGTAGCGGGTCCCTTCAAACGTATGCGCATGACGGGAACTGGGATAGATACCGGTTTTGTCTGGATTGAACCGGTTTTATCTTGTAAATCGCTTACATTGGATTTACTTAAGTTATTTTCTTTTATAGTCTTGTTCATTCCTTCTGCTGTCCTTAGTGGCTTTGATAAATCGCTTTTAGTATTCTTCTGTTCCTTAGAGGCAGATGAATTGTTGGGGAAAGTTTTCCCTTGATCCGAGTTTTCCTGTGTCCCTCCCTGTGCTACAGTTTGTAGAGAAATGTTCACTTTTCCAATGGTTACATTTCCATTTGTACCTTGTGTATCTGCAGTTCCATTCAATTCCGTGATGGTTGAATCGAATGTTTCATTCGATGAACTTGTTTTATTCTGTTGCAGCTTTGCTTTCACCAAATCACCGATTAAACCAATTAAACCAGCCATAGAGCCTGCTTTCTGGATACTATGATGGATGTTTTTAATGACCTTGTCTTGCGTCGCTTTTGACTGCTCATCTGTCGTAGTTTCGCCCTGATTATTACCCTTATTGTACGCTTTTGATGTGAGTTTATTTCCAGCTGTTGCATTTTGGATGACATTACTTGCAGTTTTTTCATTTGCCTTGTCTGTAATTTGTTTCGCCTTGTTATCAATATTTGGGATGATACTCACTTGGTTCCCAATAGGATTCAGCACTTGCTCTTCTTTCTTACTATCATTTTTGGTTCTGTTCACTATGAATAGGATACCAAAGTTTCCTTCCTGTTTGTTAAGATTTGATATACTTTTCGCCTTTTCTTTGTCTGACTTGTTTGGTTGTTGGCTATTGACAACACTCTCGTTTCCACCGAGTTTAGCACCATTTTGAACGTTTAATTGATCTTCCTTCAACGCTTCTTTAGGATTTCCTCCATTATATACCTTACTTGCGTTTCTGTTATCTTTCAGCTCATGTTCTACGCCCTTCATCTTGTCATTCCCCCTGGCATCTGATACGTTGCTGCTATTTGTGTTTAGTTTTATAGACTTTATCAAATTTAGTGCTTCCATTATTCCTTGAATACTTTGTGGTTTAGTTCCTTGGCTTAACGTTGTGTTCTTTCTTGCTTCCATCTGAGGTTTTGTCACATTTGGAACTAAGACACCACCATTTAAAACTTGACCATTCTTACTTTTGGAGTCAGCTTCTTTCTTTAAATATATCACCTGAGGTTTTGTCGTGAAGCTGTCTTTTAAGAGTGCTTGAACGTTTACTGCAGGGTTTATCAAATCGTCATTGCTAACACCGTTAGGTTTTCCTTTACTATTTAATCGTGGTTTAATTGTCGTTGATGTTTGAACTGTTCCATCATCCATTCGAGAAGCTTTCATGACTACTGCTCCCGCCATTTTGCCTTGCTCGTTATCAGATGTTCCACCAGCAGAAGAATTATAGTCAAACTGCAAGTTATCACCAAAGTTGAAAGGGCTCCCATTTGGTACACCAGCACTAAAGCCCATTGGTGTCTTGGTATTTTGTACCAAAACTGAATAGTCGCCATGCCCATTTCTTCTTAACTTAAGATCATTTTTTGCTGTTGTTGTTATGGTTTTTCCTTGGGCAAGTGATTCGTCTCCTTCTTCTGCATTTTCCACTGCAGAAACAGTAAGTTTCCCTTCCTTTGGGTTTGTAGGGTCTTTGGTTTCAAATTCTCCGCTTAGATTAGGACCATTAAATTGCACTTTGACTTTGACGTTCAGCTTTTTATCCGGTGTCCTTTTAAACCCATGATGGATTTTCTCCGATGTCCTCTTAAATCCTTGATGGATTTTTGCTCCAGCAATTTTTAAATGTAGTTTTCGTCTATGCAAGTGGTTTCCCTTTCTTTTCCCTGTTTTCCTCCAGTAACTGTGTTTGTGATGTTTGTATGACTTCATTCCTTTGTGATAATGATGGCGGTGCCTTTTCTTGTGCGGTCCTTTAATTCTCCGTCTATTTCCAATTACTTCCTCTACACTTCGTGGTGATATATCTCTCATTTCTATACTTTCTGCTTCAGCATACTTAACGAATCTTTTGTTTGTCAAGGTACCTCGCTTTTCATTTGAACAGACGACATTTTCAGCTTTATCACATTTTCCTTTCATAGCATTAAATTTGAGCCCGCTTGAACAATATTTTTTGGATGATTTGCCTTTGGAACACTCGTAATAAGCACTGCAGTCTACTGGGTCAGCGTACCTTCCATCAGCTTTTCCTGAGCAAAACTTTTCGTCTGTCTCTAAAATACAAACAGATATTTTCCATTCAACAATCCCACTAGCAGCAAGGATCAGGATGCTTCTTAGTTGATAGGAATTACCTGGCCCAGTGTCCTTGGTTGATTTGTGACCTTGTCCAAAACACTGAATGCCTGCAGGCGAACCACCTATATTAAAGTAAGACAAAACAAAACAACAACGCATGCGTATTAGTATTAGAAATAGAAATGCCTTCTAGTCTGGCACAAAGAGCTTCACTGAAGGCGGAATTTGTCACTCTACGCACCCCGTGTTTCAAAGCCAGAAAACTGCACGTCACTCGCAAATGCTTCGTCGTTTTTAAGTGCTGTAATTGTCGTCTCCAGCTTCTCGTTTGTTATACTCGTAAGTCTGACTTTAATTGGAAATGTGACTTTACCAAGACCTTCAGTCGTGAAGTAATTATCATCTGTTCTCTTGAGGCAATACCAGTCACTTGTCACCGTGTTATATACTTCTATTCCAGCTACAGGTATCCTGGTACAACGAGGAATCAAGTTTTCAGTGATTAACTTATTTAAGGTGGCTGGCTACTATTGAATCGAGTTTCTGAGCCCACAAGCATGCACGCGCATAATTTCCACCGAATTACCATGGTAACCTTCGGAATTTTACTGAAAAAGATTGAAGGACCATACGTGTTTTGAACTTCAAGAAGGTAAAATCCTCAAATTTTGCACGGAACCATATACTTTTTATGTGCTTATATGAAAAAGCTCCTAAAAATCTATGTCATATCAAAATTTGTCAAAAAGTTAAATATTAGAACTTATGAAAATGTGAAGTTTTGTACGAATTTCTGCTCGACTTGATGGGACGTTTTCCTAGCACTGGTTGAACAAAATGTGCCAAATCCAGGTATTTTCATCATCTTATCTTAAAGTTATTCATGTTATGTTGTAGAATGATATACCAAATAACATTTGTCCAAATATTGCCTTCGTACATCTATTGTCCTTTGAGCTTTAATTTTTTTCCTACTCACTTCGGCTAACGAGATTTTCGCTTCCAAAACTGATAAACACCCATCCATTCAATCTTGATTATCTCAAAAAGTAGTTCGGGACACCCTATTTTTCTGTTCATATTTGAAGTCAGCATTAAAATTCCGTTAAAAACGATGCTATTTTAAAAAAAGTTAAATATAAAATCCAATAGTAGCCAGTCACCTTAAGGCATTCCAACCTACTCTAATGACAATCACAGTGTCTGCACAATACACATGGTTACAGCTGCTATCTTAGTCATAACCCAACTATCTGTGACATACCTTGCATTCCTTGGCTGTAGTTTGAAGTACCATTCATTGCTTCCTGTAAACTTGAACTGTATATAGCCAACGGTACCTTGAAGCGAAGGACAGTCTATAGCTTTCATAGTGATATCCCATACACCATTGCCGGGTAAATAGAGATCAACATCCCCTGGAAACCAAAAACGAAAGTAGTCGCATCATTTTCTGGTGGCGTGTTCGTTCAGACCCTTTGGCATGAAAGGATATATGTTTTGTTATCATATAAATTGCTGTTACCTTGTTTACAAGATCCACAAAGATCGTAAACCATTCCCTTAACAACTTTCAAAGGCGTCGTTCCTTTGAGATCTGGAGCTGATGGATTTTTCAATCCTTGGATTTCAACACACATTCCACAGCCTAAAGACTTCTGAAAGTCTTCTTTACTGACGGCTATCTTAACCCAGTTCGTTTGACTAGCCATAGGTGGAGGAGGGTCTAAAGAACAAAGCCCGCCATTTGGATACTCTCCATAATAGGTTGCCTGGGGAACGACGACATGATGGACATTCGTTAACACTATATCAACTATTTCTAGCATATAAATGTAAAGTGAATGCGTTCGGTGTGTTAGATAGAGAGAATAAAGAGAAAAATAACATTAAGCCCCTGGCGGGAATCGAACCCCACGTCTATCTAATTACGCATATCTAATTACGTATTCAGTCTTCTAGTCCTTACTTTTCCCTTGGATGTTCTTGTGAATCGATTGTATATCGCTCGTACGTTTTCCATAGTCGTTGCCCTTCTACTTCCTATGACAAACTATAACCACCAAAAAGGTTTAATGCTGGTTTAATGTTACGTTCAACTGTTGTCGTGCGATGCAGTGAGACTTCTTGTGATCTGATTTTATTGAGATTTGAGCAACTGAATCACTCTTACCGTACTCTGGTCAGCGGCTACATAAACGATGAAAGTGAGTATCCATACCATTCCTTGTATGTTCATTGTTGTAAGTAAGTATCTGAAAAATATTAAACCGTTCTTTTTCCAGCTTTTGTTTTTGGGTTATAAGAGATGCTGTTTAGTAGTATACAGTAACACGTCACCACCATATGAAAAGTCAAAAACCCTTCGACCTTCAACCTGCTTTTGAGTAAACACTGTCCTTCGTTCAAACGGCTTGAATAAAAATGCTAAACGTCGAAACACTTTTGAAAGAAAAGTTATTTTACAAGACATTTCATCGAAAGATTATTTTTGACTGACACTAATTGACAGTAACAATAAAGTCCAACGAATAAACACAAGAATAATCAAGAATAATATTAATAATTCAATAACTCAAATCCAACACTAGTTAACAAAGATCATCTGCCTTTCCAAAAGATATTTTTCTTTCCTTGTGGCCTCTCTGTTTTGTTCTGTCTTTTCTCTTCTTTCACCAGTCAGTTGAAACAAAAAATCGCCTTTCGATTGTTGAAAATAAAGAAGAGGAGCATCGTATCTAGATCTTATAATTATCTCATTAATTAGCATAGAACAATAGACAATACTGTATTGTCAAGGCAAAACGATTTGTCTCATGTTGTCATGACAAGTAAAATAATAGGATCGCTGTTCCTAAGAATGATCCATTCAAACAAACTTTAACTAGGCATCTTGATATTTTTCACATTTTGTAATGTCAATAATCTTTTGTTTTATAATTCCTTGTCTGCAGTGAAAAGATACAGCCTTCTGCTAGATTAAGTTTGTAAATTTTATAACTGCATTACTTTTTATAATACCTTTCGTTTTGCAGATATGCTTCCTTCTTTTCTTTTTACAGTGCGAGTAGATTCTTTATCATACCATTGCTTCTCTTTTCGTCAACCTGCCCGAGGTGAAACTCCTCTCGAAAGGTTCTCTGGATAATTTTGTGAAGATCGGATTCCCGTGATGCATTGCACTCTAAACGCGGGAAAACCAATAGAAATACAAAACATGTTATGACCTTAAAACATATATTTTTATTTATTACCATTTCCGTCTGGTGGACGTGAAGCTAGTTATGTTAACCACGTAATCACGTAGAGTTTTAGAAATAGAGAGTGAGAGACGATATTTTTTACAGAACAAGACATTCTATAATTTCTCTGCTCCCAGAACACTTTCAAAATGGCTGCTCTGTCCAGCCAAACAATACTCATGTATATACTTATTTCAATTAAGTTTGTCACTTTAAAACCTAGAAAGCCGAGACCGACAAGAATTATGGGTAGACACATTTTATATGTTTCTACCATATTTTTATAACTATTTTAATGGATTTGAAATCTTTTGCCAGTCAGTTTCACCTTGTGTGACCATTCAAAAACTTAAATTTGTGTCAAGTGATATTACTTGTTAATTAAGTATATTTCCCATGATCCTCCACCGTCCCAGCTTTGTAGGTTTTTGGTGACTAACTTTCTTGAAATAAGTATATATATACACCAAATTGAAAAAAACGCCTCGGGTTCAAAAGGTTAAATCATAGAAGGTGAGACCGTGTCGGATTTTGGGTAAACAATAAATGAGGCCTATAATATGCAAATAAGATTGATGTAACGCTCAGATATTGCTGGCTTCGAGAATTCGAATGTTCGAGAGTTATAACAATGAACTAAATAGAGATTATTATACTGCTTAGAGTTTGATTTTTCGTCATCTCGCGAACGAGGAGTGAGTTATTAGTATTATTATTATTATTATTATTATTATTATTGTTATTGTTATTATTATTATTATTGCGGATCCTGTACAAAAAGAGGCATTAAAACTAGAATGACGTATTATCTCATAGGATCTTTATCAGTGACGGACCTTCTTTTAGCGTTACTCAGTGGATGGCAGCTTATAGCAGTACTCGCGACTGGTAGATGGCCTTTAGGATATTTGATTTGTCAGTTTCAAGGATTTGTGGTCATGGCTTTAGCTTTTGCCTCGCTTTGGACAATGGCGCTAACAGTTGTTAATCGCTAGTCAAAGTGGTACGCCCAACTGCTTATCAGATGTTTTTTTCAAAGAATCGCGCCGTAATACTTATCTTTGGGTCGTGGCTTCTGGCTCTCGCGGACCTAATAAGGGACTGTTCATTAAATATAACTTGGGGGCTGGGCTGGAGGAAAAGTAGGAGGGGAAGGTGGAAAATTTCACAGCCCCCCCCCCCCCCCTTCCCGACCGGGTAAAAGTGCCTGACCGACAGCCCAACACCATCCCGCCATCCTGCAGCAGCC